>JAVXUO010001655.1:0-112609 GCA_033065855.1 Escallonia rubra | reverse complement strand
AGCTTAGTCATGGCAAGCTAGTAGGTGGTGGCAAGATTCGGCTATCCTCTCCCTTCTTGTGACACCTTTGCAAACTTTTGGATTTTTTTTATTTTAGCCCCTCAAGTTTCCAAAATTGCACTTTGACCCCTCTAGTTTAGGAAAATTGCGCTTTGATCCCAAAGAAACACTGACACCTCTTCCCACTTCCTACCACTTAATTAACGCCAATATGACGTTACTCAATAAAATAATTCCCACTAAGTAACCAGCTTAGTGTTAAATAATTTTTCGATACGTCAGGGGTATCACAGTATATTTCTCCATATCGGTGTTGGGTGAAGAGGGGTGGCAGTGCAGCGGCTAACGGCAAAAATTGAGAAGAAGAGATACTAGAGGGAAAAGATGAAAGTAGGTGATGGATCTTGTTGCGGTGGATGACGAGGGCAGTGCGATAACCTTGTTCTACCAATTTTCCTTGCTTGCCCAACTAAATCAACAATACAACTCATGTATATATGAATACAAATTTAAAACACGAATATGCGTTTTGATCCAAATTTCAGTAAATGTTTTTTATCCAAAAGAGTTAGGTAACGCGGTACCAGTCAAACAGAAAGTAGCAGCCAAATGAATTTAAAACTTGAGTTTGGTAAATCAATTGCAAAATTCTTTTCTAGAATGCTCGATGAGTTATATAGATTTATAAACAAATGGTGAGCGGGTAAAAGGCTAAATCATTATTGTTTAGCCCTTCACTGACAATAAGGGCATCGTTGTTAAGGTTATAAAAGATGTATATTTAGTACACTAATATATCATGACTTCACATAGTGACTTCATGAGATAAAAGAGAAATTTTTTTGACTAGAATTTGAACAAGCCGACTCCATTTTGCCAAGCCACACTTTACACTTAAAATTGTAATGTCCGACACAATGCATCCTCTTTGATTTTCCTACTTTGGCTTCATAACTACTCTTACTTAATGTGAGAACCAAACCAGTTTTAGTCTAACTTTAAAGAGCGAATTAAATGTAATCATGTAGCAAATAGCAGAATGGTGGGCTATCCATGATGGTATATGCCTAGCTTGGAATAACAACTACCTGCAAATTTTACTTGAGGTCAATGACATGCGTGTGGTCCATTATATAGTACATGACCCCAGCCCCTTTATTTGACATTTTAAAACTTGACTGCAGGGCTTTACTTAAATGTACTTGGCAGATGCATATATTTCATGCTTACAAAGAAACAATTTTTTGTGCGAATTTTTTTTTACTTGATTTCGACTTTGCACCGCCCTTCTATTGGTTTGGAGATGAGAATACCATCACCGATGTGATGGAATTTTTGGTTATCCAACCTTGACCTGCACCAAATTGTCCTGCCATTGTAGATTTCTCCATATCGGTGTTGGGTGAAGAGGGGTGGCAGTGCAACGGCTTTCGGCAAAAATTGAGAAAGAAGAGATACTAGAGGAGAAAGATGAAAATAGGTGATGGATCTTGTTGCGGTGGATGACGAGGGCAGTGTGATAACCTTGTTCTACCAATTTTCCTTGCTTGCCAAACTAAATCAACCATACAACTCATGTATATATGAATACAAATTTAAAACACGAATATGCGTTTTGATCCAAATTTCAGTAAATGTTTTTTATCGAAAAGAGTAAGGTAACGCGGTACCAATCAAACAGAAAGTAGCCGCCAAATGAATTTAAAACTTGTTTTTGGTAAATCAATTGCAAAATTCTTTTCTAGAATGCTCGATAAGTTATATAATTTTATTAACAAATGGTGAGCATGTAAAAGGCTAAATCATTATTGTTTAGCCCTTCATCGACAATAAGGGCATCGTTGTTAAGGTTATAAAAGATGTATATTTAGTACACTAATATATCATGACTTCACATAGTGACTTGTGACTTCATGAGATAAAAGAGAAACAATTTTGACTAGAATTCGATCAAGCAGACTCCATTTTGCCAAGCCACACTTTACGATTAAAATTTTAATGTCCGACACAATGCATCCTCTTTGATTTTCCTACTTTGGCTTCATAACTACTCTTACTAAATGTGAGAACCAAATCAGTTTTAGTCTAACTTTAAAGAGCGAATTAAATGTAATCATGTAGCAAATAGCATAATGGTGGGCTATGCATGATGGTCTATGCCTAGCTTGGAATAACAACTACCTGCAAATTTTACTTGAGGTCGATGACATGAGTGTGGTCCATTATATATTACATGACCCCAGCCCCTTTATTTGACATTTTAAATCTTGACTGCAGGGTTTACTTAAATGTACTTGGCAGATGCATATATTTCATGCTTACAAAGAAACAATTTTTCTGCGAAACAAATTTTACTTGATTCCTACTTCGCACCGCCTTGCCATTGGTTTGGAGATGATAATACCATCACCGATGTGATGGAATTTTTGGTTATCCAACCTTGACCTGCACCAAATGGTCTTGCCATTGTAGATTTCTCTATATTGGTGTTGGGTGAAGAGGGGTGGCAGTGCAGCGGCTTACGGCAAAAATTGAGAAGTAGAGATACTAGAGGAGAAAGATGAAAGTAGGTGATGGATCTTGTTGCCATGGATGACGAGGGTAGTGCGATAACCTTGTTCTACCAATTTTCCTTACTTGCCCAACTAAATCAACCATACAACTCATGTATATATGAATACAAATTTGAAACACGAATATGCGTTTTGATCCAAATTTCAGTAAATGTTTTTTATCCAAAAGAGTTAGGTAACGCGGTACCAATCAAAGAGAAAGTAGCCACCAAATGAATTTAAAACTTGTATTTGGTAAATCAATTGCAAAATTCTTTTCTAGAATGCTCGATGAGTTATATAATTTTATTAACAAATGGTGAGCGGGTAAAAGACTAAATCATTATTGTTTAGCCCTTCACTGACAATAAGGGCATCGTTGTTAAGGTTGTAAAAGATGTATATTTAGTACACTAATATATCATGACTTCACGTAATGACTTCACGAGGTAAAAGAGAAACAATTTTGACTAGAATTCGAACTAGCCGACTCCATTTTGCCAAGCCACAGTTTACGATTAAAATTGTAATGTCCGACACAATGCATCCTCTTTGATTTTCCTACTTTGGCTTCATAACTACTCTTACTAAATGTGAGAACCAAACCAGTTTTAGTCTAACTGTAAAGAGCGAATTAAATGTAATCATGTAGCAAATAGCAGAATAGTGGGCTATCCATGATGGTCTATGCCTAGCTTGGAATAACAACTACCTGCAAATTTTACTTGAGGTCGATGACATGAGTGTGGTCCATTATCTATTACATGACCCCAGCCCCTTTATTTAACATTTTAAATCTTGACTGCAGGGCTTTACTTAAATGTACTTGGCAGATGCATATATTTCATGCTTACAAAGAAACAATTTTTTGTGCGAAACAGATTTTCCTTGATTCCGACTTCGCACCGCCCTGCCATTGGTTTGGAGATGATAATATCATCACCGATGTGATGGTCTTTTTGGTTATCCAACCTGGACTTGCACCAAATTGTCCTGCCATTGTAGATTTCTGCATATTGGTGTTGGGTGAAGAGGGGTGGAAGTGCAGCGGCTTACGGCAAAAATTGAGAAGAAGAGATTCTAGAGGAGAAAGATGAAAGTAGGTGATGGATCTTGTTGCAGTGGATGACGAGGGTAGTGCGATAACCTTGTTCTTCCAATTTTCCTTGCTTGCCCAACTAAATCCACCGTACAACTCATGTATATATGAATACAAATTTAAAACACGAATATGTCGTTTTGATCCAAGTTTCAGTAAATGTTTTTATCCAAAAGAGTTAGGTAACGCGGTACCAATCAAAAATAAAGTAGCCGCCGAATGAATTTGAAACTTGTTTTTGGTAAATCAATTGCAAAATTCTTTTCTAGAATGCTCGATGAGTTATATAATTTTATTAACAAATGGTGAGCGGGTAAAAGGTTAAATCATTATTGTTTAGCCCTTCACTGACAATAAGGGCATCGTTGTTAAGGTTATAAAAGATGTATATTTAGTACACTAATATATCATGACTTCACATAGTGACTTCATGAGATAAAAGAGAAACAATTTTGACTAGAATTCGAACAAGCCGACTCCATTTTGCCAAGCCACACTTTACACTTAAAATTGTAATATGCGACACAATGCATCCTCTTTGATTTTCCTACTTAGGCTTCATAACTACTCTTACTTAATGTGAGAACCAAACCAGTTTTAGTCTAACTTTAAAGAGCGAATTAAATGTAATCATGTAGCAAATAGCAGAATGGTGGGCTATCCATAATGGTCTATGCCTAGCTTGGAATAACAACTACCTGCAAATTTTACTTGAGGTGAATGACATGAGTGTGGTCCATTATCTATTACATGACTCCAGCCCCTTTCTTTGACATTTTAAATCTTGACTTAATGGCTTTACTTAAATGTACTTGGCAAATGCATATTTTCCATGCTTATAAAGAAACAAATTTTCGGGTGATTGTGTTTGCGTCTGAAGCTTTTTAAGAGAAAATATTTGGCGTTTGTTTAATAGGAGTTAGCAGTTTATGTCATATTAATAGTCTTTATTAACAGCGATGCATGGGATGGATTACGAGCGACCGCCTCTGCTGTTTGCCACTGTTAAGTTAGCATCTGCTCTAAAAATTTAAGGTTTTAGAGAATGGGCCCAACAATGTTATCATGCTTAATACTCCCCCTCACATGTAAGCCTTCGATTGCACGTGGAGAGACAGACCAGGTTAGAAATAAACTGAGTGCAAACAGCTGTATAATAAAGGGGGACCAGATATGCAAGCGGGAAGAATTGAACTTAAGACCTTGCCAACCAGAGATCTGATACCATGTTAAGTTACCATCTTCTCTAAAAGCTTAAGCTGTTAGATAATGGGCCCAACAATGTTATCATGCTTAACAACCACCAACGAGGGTATGCTTCCAACTGGTGATAGTCTACTAGGATAAGGGGAAACAAGAAGGCTGAAAGCCATTGAACTGAGAAATATTGCTTGAATCCATATGAAGTGTTTGCTTCAGTATATATCTAGTCCACTTGCTTTAGCATGGAGCGTGTTTTCTTCGCAAATCTCACTTTTTTTTGTGTGGATAATTATCATATTTGCAAATCTCACTTTTATAGTGCATAATATGATATATAATATATAGTCCACTTGCAACGATGTGTCATAGTGTTGAACAATCACCTATGCATGAAAACCTGAGCATCTTACTTTGCATGTTTTTCATATGATATATGTGTTTGCGTCTAAAATTTTTTAAGAGAAAATAATTGGTGATTGTTTAACATGGAGTACTACGTATCAGTTTATGTGGTGTTGATTACCACTAATATTATGACAATTAAGCAAACTTGGTAGGTTGTGGGTCAACTATCTAGCTGGATAATAAGCCTAACTATAATTAACCGTAATTTGGAAAAATAAAAAATGAAAATACAAAACCAACACGTCTCTCTCAATCTCCTCCTACTTCTCTTTCTTTCTCGATCTCCTGCCTCTTACCCAAAACAATCTGCAATCCGCAATGTCCTCCTCCGGTTTGGGAACCAACTCCAACTCCCGTGACATACAATGTACGTATCGCCTTCAAGATTTGCCCTCAGTGAAACCATCTAGGGCAGTGCTCGCTGCTGCTACCACCTCCTGCGTCGCCTTGGCTAAATGCTGCAAAAGTTTCCCCATTTAGCTAGTTCTCTCATTGCCTAGAACTTTTTCTCTATGTAAAAAAAATTCTCGTTCCTTAATACCTGATTTGATGAAGGTGTACTTGTTAATTCACTGTCATCAGCACCTGATGATGTTATAAACACTATTAGTACATATGTCTATTTCTCCTGCCTATTCTCAAATTTGTCACCATAACAAATTTGAATAAATTAACTTTTGAAAAGGCTTTGAATAAACTAGTGTAATCCTTTGAAGGCTTTGAAAAGAAGGAGAAAAGGATTTAGCTACTTATAGCCCAAAAAAATGTACAAAACAAGTACCAAAAAGAAATAACTTCTGCTAAAATGGGTACCCTCTAGACGGGACATATTTTGCATAAGCTAATTTCTTCACATAAGGAAATAACTTCTAAACTTGCATCTATCATAGTCTCATTTTCGTAGATAATAAGTAGAAAGTAATATATCACATAGATTAATTAGACCTCACCAGATTCGGCGAGATCGGAGCAAATATCTGCTATGTCGCCCCCAAGACTGCATATAGCTGAGGAGAAGGCGCCTCGCCATCGACCTACTACCTCTGCCATCGGCCAAGCTTGGTGTTATCCCTGCAACACACTAACTAAGAATCTCAAACGCCAGAGACTTGCCTTATAACACCCCGGAATTTTTCAAAACGTTAAACAACCGATCGATCAATCACTTAATCATTTGATTACCTAAATTCGATAAGAAAGCCCTTATGTATATCAGAGCTTCTACAATAATTCAAACTCTCAATCACATTGTTCTTAAATAAAACACTAAAATGGAAACTAAGTTAAACATTTCTTCCCTCGATGGGGCTTAACTAAGAGAAATAATAACATTTACAGTCGACTTCTTATTTAGGCTCTAATCACTCCAAATATCCTATTGTTGATGATCACCTGCAAAAAGGAAGTCAAAGGAAAGCGAGCTTTCGAAATCCCACTAAGGTTGATCAAAGATTAAAACAACAAAACGATTTTACATTCACAGTCAAATGATAATTTTTAAAATAATTTTTCAAATAAAACTAATGCAATTCGATATAAACATAGGGACGAGTATCAACTTCATCCCTTAAATCAATAATCATTTCAAAACACTTCAGGTGCAATAAAACAGAAATAGGAAACATTGAACATGAGTAGTACACTATAACAAAGCCACCCCGGTAGTGCTCGATACGCTTTACATATGCATATGTACACTGACTAGTCCATTTAGGTATTAGTTTAACCCAACCAACAGACCATCTTTATAACGCCAAAAACGCACCATCCTTATAACTTTCAAATTACTAACTCATGTCAACATTTAGACGGAATAAATATAATTGAAAATGCTTTACGATGAGCAATCAATAAACATATGAAATGAATAATGTATTCCAAGATGAGAATGAAACAGAGATAAGTACAACTCAAAATATTTTACGATAGTCGAATCAATGAACATATAAGAATGAAACAAGACTTCCAAACGATCGCTATAAGGCTCAAATCCGGGTTTCATGGACAATTTGAATTTTTTTTATATCAATCATAAGAATCAACATTCAATGTAGTTTGTAAAACTATTATTATAAGCATTTGAAATCAGAGCGATGAAATAGAGTTCGGATAGAATTCCAAGCTAAGCGATGCTAAGCAACATCGATAAAAAATTCTCTGAATAAATCTAGATTGGCAATCCATTTATTAGGAAAAAATCTATACAATACTGTAAACTTAATATCAACTACCCACCACGTGCTCACTTCTAATTCCGAAATCGCGCAACTCAAAGTGGGTTCCACACACGGCCAACTTAGTCTGAAAACCCGACACACTACTCGAGGCTCAACAATAACCCATAATGGATACTAATTCCCATAAATCATTTTTATGGTTTAAAACAACATATAAAATGAAAATAAAAATTTTCTAAATTTTCAAGTATTTTCGAATTAAAAATAATTGGGTTAAATACACGTTAGTATCCTGAAACTACCACACAGTCTCACTTGAGGGTCTTAAAGTTTAATTTTTACACATAAGGGCCTGTAACTCCAAATTTGCAACAAGTAAGTATATCCGTCCAAATTCCTAACGATCCAGCCTTTTCCGTCAGGGGCAATTTTGTCCGAACAAATTTATACTTTCATCACCATCCCTACTAAAAATACTTTAATCACCATCCCTACTGATCACTACCGTCACCGGATCTGCCTGTTGGAGGTGTTCGGAGGAGTGAAGGATGGTGGGGCAGTAGCGGGTTTAGGTTGCGATGGTGGCGGCGAAAGAAATTTGGGGTGGAAGAGGGCGGTGACCGGGAAAAGGGGTGGTAGCTAGAAATGGCGATGGTTGGTGTGTGTGGTGGGCGATGCGGGAATATGGGATGGTTTGAGTGTGTGCCAATGTGTGTGTATGTGGCGTCGATTAATGGTGCCCAGGGAAGAAGGCGGTGGCCGAAGCGGGTGGTGGCGGGGGAAGGGGCGACGATTGGCGGGTTTAAGAGGGGCCGGTTTCGGTGTTATGTGTGGGGAGCTTTCGATGAAGAGAGCGGCAACCGGTGAAGGGTGACGGGGCGTGGGGCCGGCGATGAGGAGGCGCGGTAGTGAGGCTATAGGGGCGGCGGCGCCAAGAGGTGCGGCACGGAGAATATATATTAGGGCTTTTTTGGATTAGGGTTGAGATAGGGAGAGAGGGGCGGTATGCGGGTCGAGTTACTGGTTAGTGGTCAAGGATAGATACTGTCTTCGTTAAAAGAAGAGATGCGCGGACGGGTCACGCGCGGGTCGGACAGAGCGGGCGGGTTCCCGTTGGTGGGTTCAGCCCTATGTTTTCTCTTGAATTTTATTATTATAATTTTTTCATCCCCAAGGAGATTTTTCAAATATGGAATCCCAAAATTACCCCTAACAGAAAGGACTGAATTGTTAGGAATTTGGACGGATGCCCTTACTTGTTGCAATTTTGGATTTATAGGCCCTTATGTGTAAAAATTAAACTTTAAGACCCTCAAGAGAGACTTTGTGGTAGTTTCAAGGTACTAACGTGTATTTAACCCTATTTGTTTCTAGCTGAAAATAAATAGCCATAATTGTTTATAGCTGAAAATAAAGTCTCACAATTTTTATAACAGCTTTAGAATACTTATAAAAGTTATAGAAATTAAAATCAGAATTTAAAAGATATCAAAACTATTTTTAGATTTTTCGTTTTGCTAAATCCAATGCGATGCGGAAATGATAGCAAATCAACTCTAAAAATCACCAAACTAATCTGGAACTTACTTGTACGATAAAAACATTACTCTAATTTTCCATACCATTTTTCATAAGTTTAAAGGCTCCAAAAGTATTTAACAAATCTGAACTTACATAAAATATTAAAAATACATACATTTTCAGAAAATTACAAATTTTTGCCAAAAATTCTAACTTAGCCTAAAGTATCATACTTAAATTTTTTTGCATTAACAATCACTGTACGCGTACCCCATGCATGTATCGTACCTAACGCTAACCTGATACCCACTAAATGCATACCCTAAAACCCACTTGTTTTTCTTCCTTAATATGTTGTACCCTCACATTTCACCCGTGCACACACGCGTGCACGCACGCGCGCACGCACACACACACACACACACACACACCACTGTTAAACACATTTACACACACCTTCACACACACAAAACACATGACACATACTACACACACATAGTCACGCTCATATTGTAAACACTATACTGCTTCCCTCTCTCCTCTCCTTATACACAGCACAAACAAATATACAATATACACACACTATACACCCATTAAACTCATGCAAGCACACTATAATCACACACAATGCATACAATTACACACAAGACTCAAACACAATTCAAGCACTCAGCTTCAACACAACTTACATACTCACCATTTATACACCATTGCCAGCCCACTTGCAACTCTAACACCCACTCTCACGGCAGTAGATCTTCCATTCATTCCTTCTCATCAATCATTTATATACATACACACAATGCACACACAATCACACTTACACACCAAACCCACAGTTGAATCTTCAACTCCTCCATCCTTCTCTAATACACCCATGAACATTACACCCACAATACATGCATGCAACATACATATACACTCTTTTATATATACAAACTCACACACCAAACTCATAGTACATGTACACACCCGGACACATAACTCACACACACACCCCCCTAGCTGCCTCGGCAGCTCCACGCACTCACACAATACACACAATGCACACACTAACGCACCCTAACACACACACACACACACACACACACACACACACAAATCCATGACAGCCGTCTCTCTCCTTCTCCACCTACCCATGAACCCATCCTCGCGACTCGAAACCCACTCACCAGTTGCCCACGACAGTTTCTTCTTGACGCCTGCCACTATCATCCCTTTATGGCATCCCACGTGCACGACTGTACAGCCACGGTAACTCCATCTCTCGGTTACAACTCGCACCTATTTCCCCCAACGCACACTACCGTAACCTACATACCCCATCCCACAATAAAACACCCATTGTTGTTATAGTTAGTGACAAGCTTGAGTGTGGGTGTGTTGTCCCACATTGGAAAAGGAAGAAGGATACAAAGCCTTTATAAGGCTCCACCCACCCAATCAATTAACTTTGGATGGTGGGAAGAGTTGGAGGGAAATTTGAAAATTTCCTTGGTTTGACCTTGACCTGGGTTTGAAATATAACAATATTTAATGATCAAAAGATGGGCACTTGGGCAATTGGGGCACTTGGGTCTTGGTTGAAATTAATTAATATATTTTAATTAATTTCATTTTACTTAGCAGTTAGCCCCAAACAGTTGTGTCCTTTGATTTCATGTGTTGTGTCCATTCAGATATTATTTAATATCTGTATATCCTTCAATTTTCATTAATCAGAAATTATTATTCAAAAACGTGTTCGTGGGGAAATTCTGAATTGCTGATCATAATTTCATTTTGGCTTTGTAATTCTGGAGGAATCTGCCATTAACCCAGCGGCAATTATAGTGGGGGCATATTTCCTTAAGGACAGTGATTAGTCACGCTCAAAGCCTTATTTTCGTATTAGATCTAACAATCTTAAGGAAATATCAATGATGGAGGCTAGTGGTACTGATTCTGTCTTCAACAAAATGTCCAATCTTGATGTGTTTAAACTGGAGCGTTTTGATGGCACACATTTTATTCGCTGGAAGGACAAGTTGTTGTTCTTACGTAAGGAATTAGGCATTGCATATCTGTTGAGCAACCATCTGCCCAAAATTCCTGAACCATATGATGAGGAGCCCGGAGCAGTGACTGCATCTCGCAAGAAGCGTGAAGAAGATGAAGTTCGATGTAGAGGGTTTATACTGAATTCGCTGTCTGATCGACTGTATGATCTGTTTCGGCCGATGAAATCTCCGCAAGAAATCTTGAAGGCCTTGAAAAATAAGTACACGTCTGAGAAACAAGGTACGTACATATTTCTTAGTATGAAGTTTTTTGAATTTCTAATGTCCGATAAAAAGTCTTTTATGAATCAAGTGAATGAATTACTGGTTCTAGTGTCTAGACTCAAGGATTTTAATATAGAAGTGTCTGAACAACTTTAAGTGGCTGCTGTGATTGCAAAATTACCAGCCACTTGCAATAATTACCAGAAAAAGTTGTTGCATACTTCTGAAGAATTCACCATAGATCAACTCATAAAGCATGTTCGAATTGAGGAAGAGACTCGTGTTAGCGAGTATAAATTTGCTTTTGAGTCTGAGACTAAGGTGAATTATATTGAGTCAAACACTCAGAAATCCGAAAAGGCTGATTCTAAGTCTGGAAACAAGAGAAAATTTTCTTACGCCTCAAGCTCAGATTCTGCCAACAATAAGAAGAACAAGTCATGTCTTTTCTGTAACAAAAAAAGGGCACTTTAAGAAGGAATGTAGGTTCTACAAGAAACTGAAATTGGAGGGAAGTGCAGGGAAAAAGAAGGCAAATGTTGTCGAGGATCAATCTGCTTCTGCCGAAATTATTGCTATGGTTGCAGGACTTAAAATTAGTATGATAACAGAATGCAATATGGCAACAATTGAAAAATATGTAGATTGGTGGTATGATTCTGGTGCCTCAGTGCATTGTTGCAACAACAAAAATCTGTTCAAAGATTATGAGGTTGCAACAAAGGATGAGAAGGTCTTGATGGGCAATCATGACACAGCCAAGGTTGTAGGAAAAGGGACTGTTGAACTAAAATTTACCTCCAGAAAAAAGCTGATTCTGATGAATGTATTTCATGTCCCGGATATGAGGAAGAATCTGATTTCTGCAAATCTGTTGTGCAAGAAGGGCTTAAAGGCTGTTATAGAGGCAGAAAAAGTTATTTTCTCTAAGAATGGTGTATTTGTTGGATAAGGATTTTCCTGTGATGGCATGTTTAAACTAAGTATTAATAAAGTGGATGTTTCTGTTTACATGGTTGAGTCCTCTTTTGATTTATGGCATGCTCGTTTATCACATGTTAATTTGCAGTCAATCAAGTTTCCGTCTAAACATAATTTGATTCATTGTGTTAATGAAAATTTTGGAAAGTGCCAAATATGTATACAAGCGAAAATGACTAAGAAACCCTTTCCAAAGAATGAAAGAATATCTGAATTGTTTGATCTTGTACATTCTGATATATGTGAATTGAATGGTTTATTAACTAGAGGTGGAAATAGATATTTCATTACGTTTATAGATGATCATTCTAGATTTACTAAGGTTTATTTGATGAAAAGAAAAGATCAAGCTTTTGACTTGTTTAAATGTTATAAAGCCTTAGTTGAAAATCAATTGGAAAGGAAGATAAAAGTTTGCCGTAGTGATCGAGGTAGTGAATACTTTCCAAATGAATTTTCAGTTTTTTGTGAAGAAAATGGTTTAATACATCAAACGAGTGCATCTCATACCCCACAGCAAAACGGCCTAGCCGAAAGTAAGAATATGACGTTGGTAGATATGGTCAATGCTATGCTTCTGCATGCTAAACTACCAACTAATCTATGGGGAGAGGCATTATTAACGGTGTGTCATGTACACAACAGAATACCTTCAAAGAAGTTTAAAACTTCTCCATATGAATTATGGAAAGGAAGAAAGCCTAACTTAAACTATTTGAGGGTATGGGGTTGTGTAGCCTATTATAGAGTTCCAGATCCTAAACGAACCAAACTAGGACCAAGAGCTCTTAAAAGTGTCTTTGTGGGTTATGCAGAAAACTCAAAAACATACAGATTGTTGGATTTAGATTCTAATGCTACTGTAGAATCTAGGGACGTTGAATTCTTAGAAACAAGTTTTCTTGGTGATTCTAACGTAAATCCACAATCAAATAATGAACCGTTGAATCCTACATTGGTACATGACACAAATATGAACTCTAGTTCTTCTTTAAGTAAGAAACGAAAAGGAATTGATCTTCCTATTGAAACTAGAAAGAGTCAAAGAGTTCGAAAGGAGAAGAATCTAGGTTCAGATTTTATTTCTTCACAAGCAATAGTCTTTTTGGTTGAAGGGAGTAGAGATGAGGTTGTAAACAAACTACCTATTGTTTTACATTTGGAAGAGGGTCCTAGAACTTATAGTGAAGCAATGGCTTCAAGAGATAGTGCTTTCTGGAAGGAAGCAATAAACGATGAAATGGATTCTCTTTTATCAAATGATACTTGGGTATTGGTTGATTTACCTCCTAGTGCTAAACCCATTGGGTGCAAATGGTTGTTTAGACGGAAATTCAATACTGATGGATCTCTACAAACTTTCAAAGCTAGACTAGTTGCAAAAGGTTTTAGGCAAAAGGCAGGAGTCGATTATTTTGATACATTTGCTCATGTTGCAAGGATTACTTCTGTAAGAGTGTTGTTTGCATTAGCATCAATCTATAATTTATAAGTTCATCAAATGGATGTGAAAACAGCATTTTTTGATGGTTAACTTGATGAAGAAGTGTACATGGAGCAACCTGAAGGGTTTGTGCTTCCTAGAAATGAAAAGAAAGTTTGTAAATTAGTTAAATCATTATACGGATTAAAACAAGCTCCAAAACAGTGGCATAAGAAATTTGATAGTGTGATTTTATCACACGGTTTTAATCACAATGGAGCTGATAAATGCATCTATTCCAAATTCACAAAGGATTATGGTGTGATAGTATGTCTATATGTTGATGATATGCTCATCATAGGAACCAATATGAACGGGGTGAATGATACTAAGAGGTATCTAGCTTCTCAAATTAAAATGAAGGACATGGGAGAAGTAGCTACTATCTTGGGAATCAAAGTTAAGAAACATAGTGGGGGTTTTGCTTTAAGTCAATCACATTATGTTGATAAGATTCTTTCCAAATTTAATCATTTGGGGATTAAAGAATTTCATACTCCGTTCGATGTCTCTAACAAGTTGGTGGAGAATTTGGGAAGATCGGTAAGTCAATTAGACTACGCTAGTGTAATTCGTAGTTTGATGTATGCTATGCATTGCACTAGGCCTGATATTGCTTTTGCAGTTTGCAAGCTTTCGAGATATACGCATAATCCTAGCACCGACCATTGGAGAGCTATTGGAAGAGTTCTCGGTTATCTTAAAAGAACTAAGTTCTTTACTTTGTTTTATAACAAGTTTCCTACGGTGCTAGAAGGTTACAGTGATGCTAGTTGGATAACTAGTGTAAATGATAATAAGTCAACGTCTGGTTGGATTTTCACTTTAGGTGGAGGAGCTATCTCATGGGCTTCTAAGAAACAGACGTGTATCACTCATTCCACAATGGAATCTGAGTTTGTAGCTTTGGCAGCAGCAGGCAAAGAGGCGGAATGGCTAAGAAATTTATTGCTAGATATAGAGTTGTGGCCACAACCGATGCCAACAATCTCTTTGCACTGTGATAGTGAAGCTACTATGTCTAGAGCATTTAACAAGATATATAATGGCAAGTCTAGACATATTGCTTTGAGACATGAGTATGTTAGACAACTGATTGTTGATGGTATAATCACAGTTGTCTACATACGATCACAAAATAATCTTGCTGACCCACTAACTAAAGGTCTCTCGAGGGATATTATAAAAGGCACTACGAGTGCAATGGGTCTAAAATAGTTCTAGTTTGTCACTAGTAACGGGAACCTTACCTTTATTATTAGAATGAAATTTTAAAGGTTTAAAAGGTAATAACAAGTTATAGTTTGTGACAGTCAACAAGTACTAAGGTCGAGATAGTGCTTAAGGAAAAGAGGCTGAGTATTTAATACTCTTAATGAAGTATTGGGTTCGGAATAAGAACAAGAAAGTCTAGTTTGAGACTTTATTTAGACTTCACCCATGTAAACACAAGGGAGTGGTGCCGCTTCTATCAAAGTTTGGAACATAAAACTTTGTAAGTGTTTAAGGAGGTAGCACAAGGCCATAACATGGTTTAATAAAGAAGTAGTAAGATTTGTGTGTATGGTATTCCCGATCTTGTCAGTACATGAATTATGGTTTAATAGATTATAGCTAACCATTAATTTCGACAAGATTTTGAAATATTTATACTAACAGGAGGTTTAAGTCGAAAGATACCTTCTATATGCATAAATCTGTTCATGTTTCTGATTCTCTTGTCACTAACTAAGTGGGGGATTGTTGTAATAGTTAGTGACAAGCTTGAGTGTGGGTGTTTTGTCCCACATTGGAAAAGGAAGAAGGATACAAATCCTTTATAAGGCTCCACCCACCCAATCAATTAACTTTGGATGGTGGGAAGAGTTGGAGGGAAATTTGAAAATTTCCTTGGTTTGACCTTGACCTGGGTTTGAAATATAACAATATTTAATGGTCAAAAGATGGGCACTTGGGCAATTGGGGCACTTGGGTCTTGGTTGAAATTAATTAATATATTTTAATTAATTTCGTTTTACTTAGCAATTAATTGCCAACTGCAGTTGGCAATTAATTGCAGTTGGCCCCAAATAGTTGTCCCTTTATTTCATGGGTTGTGTCCATTCAGATATTATTTAATATCTATGTATCCTTCCATTTTCGTTAATCAGAAACTTATTATTCAAAAACGTGTTCTTGAGGAAATTCTGAATTGCTGATCAGAATTTCATTTTGGCTTTGTAATCTTGGAAGAATCTGCCATTAACCCAAAGGCAATTATAGTGGGGGCATAGTTCCTTAAGGACAGTGATTAGCCACACTCAAAGCCTTATTTGCGTATTAGATCTAACACCCATCACGCACATCATGGCAACTACCCCAGGACACTCCTTACAGACCCCCATATACATTTAATAAACTCGTAGAAAATCAGCTATAAGTCGTACTGGGATAGTAATCTACTGGGTAATGAATGGATTATGGACCAAACAGTACAGTATCACACCTCTATCATCCGATGTTCTACGATTTGGTGTTAGAGAACTTGCATCTGACATACGTCCAGTGGGGTACCGGAGAAGTGTCATGGTCGTGGTACGGGGCTCGTACAGGGATTACTCCCAACCTCTGTACCTTTGTGGCTCCAACAATTTATTGGAACTTTTGTCAGCCGACAAATATCCCGGCCAGTATTTTTCCAAAGTTTGCAACTACATAGAGAGCTTAGTTCCGTTGACGATGAACACTACAAGAAAAGAGGCCTTTTGCAACAGATTTTCAACGACGGAAGTGCTTCCGTCGCTAAATCATCTTTCACTGACGGAATGTCCCGTCGGTAAAAATTATGTCGTTAAATACTATTATCGTCGAAATCAGACATCGTAAAAAGTTTTTGGCGACGGAATTTTGCTGGTGGTCTTTTAGCGACGGAACTTCCGTCGCTAAAACTTTTTTAGAATTTTTTTATTTCCAAGGGTTTAATAAAAATATTTTAGCAACGGAATAATGCCGTCGCTAAAACTTCCGTCGGTAAAAGTTCGACCTTCACCGACGGACTTTTAGCGACGGCTTCATTCCGTCGCTAAAAGTGTTTAAAATCACATCATGCCTTATATTTAAAATTTTGGGGTGTTAATTTATATTTGAACTGTATTAATTTATTTATTTACTTTTTTGGCAGGATCCTGGAGAATCGGGCGAGGACGAAGATCGGCGTTCTTGTGAAGGGCCGATTCTTCGAGCCACGCCTGTACCGGAAGAAATGGGATGCCGCTGCGAGGGAGTCCCTATGGGAAGAGTGGCTGGTACGGTGAAGTATTTTTTTCTGCGATAGTATTTGTTTAATTAGTGTTTATTTTCTGTAGTTAATTTGTGTTATTGGATGCCTTACAGAAGGGGTTCACGTTTGACTCGCCTGAGCAGCAGGTACGGGACCGGGCGAAGAAGATGCTGCCCGAGGGTGCCCCGATGATGGAGATGACGAGATATCCCCCACATTGGATATCTCTGACTGTATGGGGGGAGATGATAGATCGGTGGGTTGCGGATCCAGGCTGGGACGCCAAGAGTAAGAGCAGGGCCGAGAACACACAGAACAAAGATCTGACGCACATAGGGGGGTCGGTGGCACACGACATCACGCATGAATGCGGTCGAGCACCCGGATCTGGAGGAGGATGCGGTCATAGCTCTGACGTATAGTCAGACGCACGTGCGGAAGAAGGACAAGGACGAGGCGTACCGAGCGGGCGAATATATTTCTGATATTGCCCGACGGTTCGATGTGAGTCAATTTTTTTAAGTTGTTAATTTTTTGTCTTTCTATCCTCAATGTATGTTGCGTTAATTAACGCCCTAACATATATTTAAATCACTATTTTTGCAGGCCTCGTATGAACAACTTAGGGGGTCCGAGCAGTAGTCCGGACAGCCATCAGCGTCCACTAGTACGGGTGCGAGTACTGGGGCATTGAAGCGATGGCTGGATACGCTGGAGGTCGTCAATCGGCCGAAAGGCTGCATATGCGGCCTGCCTAGCACGACTGCTTGTGTCGTGATAGAGCGTCCTCACCCCCCGCTGCCCCTCCACAGACACCGGCTCCTCGGTATCCGTTGGACGAAGAGGAGATCCAGCGCATTGCTACAGTGGTGTTGAGGATGATCAGGGAGCAAAATCAGCAGGGTACCGCTGCTGGACATGTCGAGCCGGCCCCGGATCAGCAGGATCTAGACCCGGAACTTGGCAACCCCTGATGAGCCCCTTCTCGTGCTCGGTCCCAACTTGTCTCCCCCCCCCCCCCCCCCCGGCTCTTACTCTCATCCCCTCCCCTAACTGGCTGTATCCGGTTCCCGACTTGTATATAATGAGTATTTTTTATAATAAACATTTTTATGATTAATTATATATATTTCTTTGTGTATTGATTATTGCGCGTTGTTGTTGAGAAATGAATATTTTATTACAGGTCTAGGTAATAGAAAAATAAAAAAAAATTGGACTTTTGGTGACGGATTAAATCCGTCGTTAAAAGTGTTCATACTATCAGCTTTTTAGTGACGAAATATTCTGTAGCTAAAAATCTTATTTAGCGACAGAATATTCCGTCGTGAAAATATTTATTCCGTCGCTAATTTCTCAAAACACAAAATAAATTAAAATACTTAAAATATAATTAGCGACAGATATTCCGTCGCTAATTAATAAATAAAGCCGTCGCAAAAAGTCAAATATTACACGACAGATTTGAAAATTCCGTCGCCAAACTATTAGTAACAGGCTTTTATACGAGGGACTTTTAGCGACGGTAAATCCGTCGCTAAAATATTTAGCGACGGATTTTTTCATCGCTAAAAGCCTTTTTTCTTGTAGTGGAAATAATGAAGAGAATAAGCATCTCCCCCCCCCCCCCCCCCCCCACCCTAGCTAATGCGTGGTTTGTTCTTTTTCTTTTCTTTTTCTGCTGACGGGTGCATTGAGGTTAACAAAGGATAATTTGATTGGATTCGTTGGTTTCGGTTTTCTCCTTCTCTACTAGTACCGGTAATCAAAGCATATACTGCATAGCTGTTTTTTGGGGTATCACATTTATAAGGGCTGATTAGTTTGTTGCTAGGTGTTCTAGTTGCTAAGATGAACTTGGAGTGACCATACCACTACCAGGCTATTATTCAGATGGCTATATCACTAGAACAACACACCAGCAGATATGTATCCCAGACTTAAACAACACACCAGCTTTGATGCAACGTGACTTCTATAACAAGAGCATGAATAGATTACCTAGAATTTGGCTCCTCAGCACTAGTTGCTAAGTACTGGACCTTTTAACTTAATATATAAAGAGCGCATCAGCTATGTATGATCCGAGTAGCGTACTTAATTGGAAGTAAATTTAGCATAAATCAAAAGTGTGAAGAAGGAAGGATGCCACAGCATCGAATATTACGACACTGCAGCTATTGATTTTTTTTTTTTTTTAGCACATATGGATCAGAAAGGAGTAAAAGATTCTAAGCAAATACAGGATAGGAAAGAAGGAACACTGAGAATAACTATATGGAGTAGAGGGAATAGTCCAAGCCTGAACACAAGAGGCTACATGAACAAATGCAGCTTGCCTTTTAACATCTTAAGCAATTACAAGAAACGAGTAGAGAAGGACTCCGAGGACTCCAAGGTTCAACAACCTTAACACCAAAGAATCAAGAGATCAGACAAAGTGTACCAAGGATTTCTCATCCTACAAATATTGTTCCTTCTGCGTGGAGTAGCATTAGGAGTACGACTTCCAAACTTCTATGTACCATAGGGGGCTGCGCTTAATACGATCATTGTCATCTTGGTTTGTAATTCAACTTATGTTCTTGTTTATTTGCACCTTATCCATTTTTTGTGAAGGAAGTTTTGATTTACTACCAAAAAATTCCTGATGTAGTACTTAATGAAGGGCAGAGAAAGGTTGATCGTGGACTGGATACTCAAATGGACATGAGAGTTAACCAAAATGTTCCATGCATCATGCACTATAATTCTGCTCCTTATGCACACAAAGTAGTAATATGCTTGACAAGTTTTCTAAGATTCGGATGCTAAGTGACCAATCAATTAGCTCGTACGTAGTACTTTTCCGTAATTAAATCCAAATGTTAGTTATTGGAAACAGTTTGGCGTTGAAGTTAGTATAGAGAATTGATTATTTCCCGCTATAAATTGTTGTTAATCAAGCTGCTTAATATATATATATATATATATATTCACTAACACCTATCTGAACTACCCTGTGTAACTATAAAGGGGAAAATAACTCAAATGTCGCTAAAAATTATAAGAAAGTACGAATAACAAATTTTAGCGAGAAAAGTGAAGTATTCGTGTTACAAATATGGGGTGCGGTTGTCATTCCCCTTCAGTTCCGATTCGAAGGCCTGCATCCAAAACCCAAAGTTTGTTGGGCTAACATCGGTTGCTTTACGAATAAATTGAAGGGCCAGGTGTAAAAAGGCCGTAAATCTAAACTTACTGAACTGGGCCTTCCTTTGGACCGCTTTGACTACTCAATTTGTCCTTTCAGCTAAAGTTTCTTGGGCCATTTCCTAGGTCCAACTTATCATCTCCTGTCCATTGGGTCTTCAGGGTTAAAGCCCAAACACGGTGAAGATAAACCTGCATGCACATATATATATATATATATATATATATAATATATAAAAGACAACTTTTGCCAATTTATCGCACATGAATTTGTCGCTATAACAGGTTTTCAGACGACATCTGAGGGAAACTATTTTCTTCTTTTTTTTTTTTTTCAGGATGAAGTCGCACAAATTTTTTATGCCCTTACACAATGTAATGCATAATTGTGTAGAATTAACTTATGAACATGGATAAAAAGTGAGATGCGACCATATATACGAGGCCAATTTAGACGTCGATTGATTTTAGAATCGAAGAAGATGGTGGTTGTTAACTAGTTTAGTTAGTAAAGTCTTTTGATGCTATATCAGCAAGCTTGGACAGATCCTGAAGGGTTGCAGGATTGAGGAAGGGTGAGGGCTGCTTTACATGAGATTGTGCTACATCTTTAGCTAGCCCCGAAAAAAGGGTTCTGCAAATTTAGGATACATATTATTCGCATCCCGAAATTCTTCTGAAAAAAAATAAATTAATATCCATACTGATCCTGAATATGCCCAATATCAGAGGGTATCGATACCGAATGGTAATCAATGTTTTCAACATATACCATTTTCTACCAAAATTTGCTGACCAAAACAGGAACAAGTTTTTGGTGTCTCTGTTGAATTTATGACAAGCAATATACTAAATGAGATTTTAAACTTATTTGTGTGGCTTAAACATTAAAGAGTAACCTACATAATAGAAAGGATAAACATTTGACGCGATCGAAGATAGCTATAATCTCTTGTATAGTGATAATTAAGAGTTGCAAAATATAGTTAGTGACATTTCTCTTAACACTTTTAGTGACAAGTCTTAGCATCACTTTTTTAACGTCACTAAAGAAAAGTCATGAAAAATATTTAACGATTATTGATCGTCGCTACACAGGATATCGTAACTACTATTCTACAATCTGAGCAGCAGCTAATTTTTTTTCAAATAAACAAGTATGAACAAAAAATTACATTTGTTACAAATTTTATAACGTGTATAATATTTGTTACTTCATTAATATCCATTTTCAATCAATAACAAGAAAAACTTTGACAATCGAAATTCTAATGTATAAAAAGATCATTCCCAATATCGATACTGAATATCGTTATTTTGAAACAAGTTATACCATTCTCGATACCAAATAATATATACCAAATATCAAATAGTTAAGTTTAGCGATTTGCTACGTTTTAAATATATTACACTGTGCACGTCCTTACTTGAAAACATACATAGCTAGCTAGGCAGGACCGCACCACCGTATGACCCCCAAAATTTTGAAAAATCTATTTATTAAATAATGGGTCATGTTTAAAATATTTACGAAAATGGTACTATATTGTAGTATTAATTTATTAGGATTTTTTTTTTTGTTATGGTTTTTATTATATTGTAGTATTGCTCCATCTTTATACTTCTAAATTCCAAATATCCGAATTACAAAGAAACGCAAATAGATCAAGATTATTACTTTTTTTAAAATTTAAATTCTTATAATATTTTATCTTATACGTGACTATTGTCCTTCTACAATCATATATATATATATATATATATATATATATATATAGTAGAGATAAAGCTTATTTCATACAAGATTAGTAATTTGTTGTTGACTAACCTTATCAAGTTAAATAAATCACTATAAATATGGAAATCATGTGACTAGTAGTCAAACTAAGCTTCTATTTTGCATTTAATGTATTCAATAGTGAAACTAATTATAATATGCTTCTTTTTGTGAACTTCAACCTTTCGAATATTTTTATGGTAGTCATTATTTTTATTTTATTTTTTTACTTTTTTACTTTTTAGTCCCTCTAGATTAAACTTTGTGGATCCAACCACTAGATAAGCTAATTAATTTTCTCTTGAAATTATCACCCATGGAAGCTATGTGCTGGAAAACACTTTTGTCGATGCAACTCGGCGACTCAGCAAAATCGCCTAGTGGATGATTTTGATGGTTTGAAAATTTGTGAAGCACGTCTGAGTTACAGTGGGAGAATCCACGGAGATATCTTCCCATGTTCGACCTTGCTTTCATGTTCAATCAATCAATGGAGTTTCGTGTGGATTTCTCATTTCTAAATGGATGTCTGCCACGATCTCCACTTGCTTGTCTTTCTTGCTCCTCTTTTGTCTTTAGCAATTTCTTTTTAACTTCTTTTATATGCTTATACTCAGATCTCTTGTAATCGACGGATTGCAGAAGTAATGAAACAGCTGCAGTAGCAGTAGCAGTAGCCCTAGAACATCTATTAGGGTTCTCGAGAAATCAACTTTTTTACATCTCCGTTGTGCTCTCCCTCTGCGATGTCTCTTCTTTTCCCTTTGTTCCTCCGTTCTCTCAGCCCAAAAAAGTAGCCTCATCTGTCCATGCCCTTAAATTTGAGGCTTCCTTGATCAGTTGAACAAAAGACATTAATACAGGGCTTTCATTTCATATGGAGTACGTGCAACACACAGCAGTTGACCAATAAATGTGTTTCTTTCTTCCATTGAAATTCTATTGCAATCAAATCCAGGGTTATTTCGTCTGTCTTGGAATTTGTTCCAGCTTTTGTCGACTTTACCCTTTAGCGTTATATGGGCTTAGGGCAAGAATCTTTGATCACGTGAGAGATGATCACCCAGTTCTAAATATCATGTATGTATATGCTGTGGGATGGTTTTTTTTTGGTCACATCTCTCTTCATTTGAAAATTTTGACCTTATAAACACGCAATTAAGGGTGACGAAAAAAGCGTACATGATCAGAAACTCAATGTACAAAGTAAAGGCTAGGTTCTTCATGTACTCGCAAGCTTCACATTTCGATCAACTCGACTCACCATTTGCTTATTGATCTCATCTCACATGGTTCGTTTCAGAAAAAATGAAAACATTAGATTATAAAGAGGTGTATTTATTATCTGATATAAGCTAAAAAAATTCACTTCTAGTCATTCCCGCTGTTATTACTTAGATATCATAGTTGCCACTTAAAAAAATTAAAACATTTCAGCAAACACCCGAGTATATCTATTCATAATTTTCCCCCAGGTAATCAATAAGAGAACCAGCAGTGCACGCAGCCTATAACTGAAATAGGAGATGGGACTATCAGCACGCTTTTTATTGGCCAATCCAACGTACAATCGTTCATGCCCAAGGTACATACATATATGTTGATCATTACAAGAGTGTCATTAGCATATTAGAAGTGCCAATAAGTTAAGCTTCTCTTCATATATAGAGGAAAACTTATTCTCGAGTTTTTTAGGCACCATTGTTGCTTTGCCCCGTAAGTATAGAGATAGTAACTGATATAAATATCAGCCAGTCCGCCATATTTTTTTGACATAAAAAGGGGGGATGGCTCTGTGTGCTTTGAGTCATTATTTGGATTCTCCAGGAAAACTACCAAAGTACTTGACTTTTATCGACGGAATAAATCCGTTGCTAAAAATAATTTAAAAATTTATTCTGAAAAAGATAAATTCAAAAAAGGAAAAAAATAATTCAAAGTAGCGACTAATATTTACCGACGGACGTATCTGTCGCTAAAGGTGCTTTTAACGACTAGAATTTGTTCGTCGCTAAAAATCCGTCGATAAATATTCTTACATGTGTAGGTGAGCCGAAAAAACGGTGATGATAACAATGAAATGATTGTGTTTGTGTGGGTAAATGATGATCATCGCTTACACGGTTTGCTAGAACGGATTACATAGTGGATGAGGAAAAATCAATAAGAATGATGGAGAAGAAAGCTTGAATGCTAGTATCATAAGCCAATGACTTGGAGAGTTACGAAGAATGGTCAAAGATTCTAAAATACCTATCTACTACATCAGGCAATAATAAAGAAGTGAAGATAAAGATCGAAGAAGGCCGTGAAGCTACATAAAAAACCTAGAAGCAATTTAGAAAAAAAAGTTTAAAGAAAGCAAAAGAGGGTTCTATAGAGTTTATGTAGTAGATAGGTATTTTAGAAACTCCACAAACATATATATACCATAAGCATATGGTTCATTTTATGTTTCTCCCACTAAGTGATGATCATCAAATTTGATTACGTCTTCATGATATCAAATAATGGAATATTATATCAATTGCTCTTCCGCTCCAAAAAAGCATTGATATGCCCCATAACACCATTTGTATGTTCTTTTGGTGTACAAACCCTTTTTCTTATGGTCTTGTGGAGCATCAATTTGCCCCCGCCGTAACACCAATTATTTTCTTTTTGTGTGGAAACCATTTTACAGTAAAAAATATAATTCTTAACTTTTCTTGATGTAGGGGAAAAATACCACCTACAATGAAGCCACGTGTCATCATCCAGGCATATCGAAACCGTCACACCACTAATGTGGAAGTGGGTAAAGATGAATTACTCATCGTTATAGGAGTGATTCCCCAGTTAATGGTATTAGCCAATCACTAATGAGGAGTAACTTCCCATAATGACGAGTAACCTCCCATTAATCTGGTAACCCCATAATTAAATAGAAATAACTCCCCACTAAGCTGGGAACCTTATAAAAGGAATGGGGAAGAATATGTCAGGTAAGAAAAGGATCTGAGTTTACACTTTATTAATCTCAAACAGATTATGACTTAAGCATTGGAGATTTCCCGCCGGAAATCCTTCCGGGGAGTCACCAGTGTCGGTTTTGCTATGCAGGTCTATTCACGAAGCGCGTCCTGATTTCTCTCCATAACATTTTGGCGCCTTCTGTGGGGCCGAGATTCGTGAATCGGCCATGTCTCAAAATCCTAACTCACAAGCTCAACAAGGTGGGGCACTTTCACCGCCACTAATTCGTGACTCGCTACGTGGAGGAACCATGTCTCAGTCTACCAATCGCGGTAAAAAGGTCGCAAGTATGCCAACAACCACCACAATAGCAATACCCGCGATCCCTACGGTGATATCACCAGCCGTGATAGTTACGCCTCCATCCGAAAACACCATCCTACCTCCATTTCAGATTGTCGGCCCATTCGAACCTCCCACAACTGGAGCTATCCACACTACTCCACCAGTCATGAACGACGAAGCCGACTTAATGGCTGTTCTTCGGGCTATGCAACAGTCCATCAAACAGCTACAGGCAGTTGTGAACAAACCACCCCCACAGTTGGAACCAAGAGTTTCGAAGACTCCATAGCGGACAAATCAGCATGTAATACAAGGAGAAGATGGACAGTCTGATGATGAACGGCGTAACCCAAGGTCCAGGAGACAAGATGAAAGCTCTTATGAAGCTCATTCTACCAAGAAGGGCTCTTATTATTACCCCGGTGAACATCGTGCCGAACGATATACCAGCGCCCCGGTCATCGTTGGACGACCATTCACTGAAGAGGTTGATCACTTTCCTACACCACCGAGCTTCAAGATGCCTCCTTGTGAGTCGTATGATGGCACAGAAGACCCGATGGAGCATTTGGCTCGCTTTACCACAGGAATGAACCTGCATCTGGTCCCTGATCAGATCATGTGTCGAGCATTCCCAGTAACACTGAAGGGAGCTGCACATGTGTGGTTCCAACACCTCACGCCCAGCTCTATATCCTGTTGGGCTCAATTAGCGAAATCCTTCCGCAGTAATTTCTTGACCAGTCTAATACAGAGGAAGAACTCCTCGACTCTTTTTCGTATCGTGCAAGGTCCCAAGGAGTCCTTGAAATCCTACTACGCCCGTTTCAATACCGAGAAACTCCTCATTGACAACCTAGATCCAGGGGTGACTTTTGCGGCAATGGCAAGAGGTGTGAAACCAGGGACGCCGTTGTGGTTCTCGCTGAATAAAAGACCCCCGGAGAATATGACCGACCTACTTGACCGAGTAGAAAAGTATCTTCGAGCTGAAGAGGATTCGACGACCACCCAGGATGAGGGGACTTCTGGGCAGAAAAGGCGTGATCGTCCAAAATGGAGGATACCCGAAGAGCCTAGACGCTCACGGGCTACCCTTTCTAAACACCTCACCCATCTTACCACATCTCAGGAGCATATTCTCAACCAGATCAAAAGTCAAAACATCCTAAAGTGGCCTAAGCCGATGAGGATGCCCGCCGACAAAAGGGACGCCCAGCTCTACTGCCATTTCCATAAAGATCATGGCCACACGACTGAAGAATGCAAAGTTCTTCAGCGCGAGATCGAGAACCTTATTGCGAAGGGGCACCTCAAGCAATTTGTCAAGGCAAATGAACGCCAGGGAGGTCGACGAGGAGGAGGTCAAAGAAGGCACGAGGAGTCGGCCACCAAGGAACCCCCGGTAATAAACACAATCTCTGGAGGCCTAAGTGCTGGGGGAACCTCAAAATCAGCTCGAAAGGCTTATGCACGACAAGTCAACTTGACGCAGGGACCAGCTAAGCGCCCCAAGGCTCCCACCACTATAAGCTTCGATGATGCAGACCTTGAAGAAGTCATCACACCGCACGATGATGCTATGGTTATCTCCCTCCAAATAGATGCGTATGTCATTAAACGCATCTTGGTGGATACATGAAGCTCTACAGATATTCTCTTTGAAGACGCTTTCTCTCTAATGCAGATATCAAGAGATCAAATACGGTCAGTCTCCTCGCCACTATACGGCTTCACGGGAGCATCCGCACCAGTTGAGGGAGTAATCCCATTCACTGTAGTTGCTGGGAAGTACCCACTTCAAGCTACGCAATCAATCGACTTCCTAGCAAATTGCAAGCTATAGCCTCGACGTTTCACCTGTGTATGAAATTCCCAACTCCTAACGGAATAGGAGTAGTAAAGGGAGATCAAGCTATAGCGCGCAAGTGTTACATGGCTTCATGCAGAGCAGAGGAGGCGCTTGCCATTGAAGACCAGCGAGATGAGTATACTCTCAGGTGAGCCGAGCCGGTGGAAGAACTTGTCGCCATAACACTAGGAGCACACGAGAGTCACCAGTTAAAGATAGGTTCCACGTTGGAGCCAGCTCTTCGTGATCGACTGATATCATTCCTTCGCTCAAATGCGGATGTCTTCGCATGGAGCGCAACAGATATGCCAGGAATAGATCCATCCATAATGACCCATCGTCTATCAGTTGATCCAAGCTGTAAACCGGTGAAGCAGAAAAAGCGATCCTTCGCACCGGAAAGGCAAGAGATCATCAAAAAGGAGGTTGATAAGCTCCTAGAAGCACGGTTCATTTCTGAAATCGACTATCCGACATGGGTGGCTAATGTAGTCATGGTTCCAAAGGCTGGGACGAACAAGTGGAGAATATGCATTGACTACACTGATTTGAACAAGGCTTGCCCCAAGGACAGCTATCTTCTGCCTCGCATCGACACACTGATAGATACAACCTCGGGGCATGAGTTGCTTAGCTTCATGGATACCTTCTCCGGTTATAATCAGATTTGCATGCACGATGACGATGTGGAAAAAACAGCCTTCATTACCAATGAAGGTCTCTTTTGCTACAAAGTCATGCCTTTCGGCTTAAAGAACGCAGATGCCACCTACCAACCGCTTGTTGATAAGATCTTTAAGCCTTTGCTAGGTAAAACCATGGAAGTTTATGTTGACGACATGCTCGTCAAAAGCCTTCGTGTAGCTGATCACATTGCCGATCTTGAGGAGTGTTTTAATCTCTTGCGCAAATACAAAATGTGGCTTAATCCGGCCAAATGTGCATTTGGGGTCTCATCAGGCAAGTTCTTAGGTTTCATGGTCTCGTACAGAGGTATAGAGGCCAATCCTGAAAAGATCAAGGCTATACAAGACATGACCGCTCCGAAGAGAGTGAAAGAGGTGCGTATACTAACTGGATGAAGAGTGGCACTTAGCAGATTTCTCTCCAAGTCTGATGAGAGATGTTTGCCTTTCTTCAAAGCTTTAAAGAACATAAAAAACTTCAAGTGGACCGCCGAGTGCCAAAATTCCTTTGAAGCCTTGAAAGAGTATCTGGCGGCACCCCCGCTCTTATCTAAACCACTTGTTGGGGAGGAACTCTTCTTGTATTTGGCCATAGCGGAATCGGCTGTAAGTGCGGTGCTTGTCCGAGACCAGAACGGGAAGCAACTACCTATATACTATGTGAGCAAAGTACTACAAGGTGCTGAGTTGCGTTATCCAGATGCAGAAAAACTTGCATTTGCTCTCTTGATCGCAGCTCAAAAACTTCGACCATACTTTCAATCTCACTCCATAATAGTGCTAACGGACAAACCCCTACGGTGAATACTTCACAAGCCCGACATCTCAGGACGACTAGTCTCATGGTCCATTGAACTCGGGGAGTTTGACATCCACTATAAGCCACGCCCTTCTATCAAAGGTCAGGACCTGGCTGACTTCATTGTTGAGTGTACTTTGCCCATTGAAGACGAGGAGCAGCTACCCCAGCAGAAGAGGCCTTTCACCTGGACCATCCATGTGGATGGTTCTTCCAATGCAAACGGAAGTGGAGCTGGCTTAATCCTTCACGATCCTGAAAACCTCGTAGTTGAATATGCCTTACGATTCGACTTTCCCGCTTCAAACAATGAAGCCGAGTACGAGGCTCTTCTTGCTGGGATGCACCTTGCAAAGGCTATGCGAACAGAGGCACTTCATGCCCATAGTGATTCATAGTTAGTCGTCAAGCAGCTTTCTGGAGAGTATGAAGCACGAGGTTCGAAGATGGTTGAATACCTCTAAAAAATCAAAGGCTCACAGAGACTTTTATGTATTTCAGCATCACTCAAGTCAGCCGAGAAGACAATGCGTTAGCTGACGCACTTTCACGCTTAGCGTCCCTCGACCAGTCTGGGCTTAGTCGGACAGTTCATCTGGAACTCCTCAATGAACCAAGTATTAATGGTCGAGAAGTCATGCAGACCGAGCATGAGCCATCATGGATGGACCCAATTAAATCCTATCTTGCAGATGGCATCCTGCCTGCTGATCAGAAACAATCGAGGGGTCATTTCACGCGCAGCCCGATACACGATTGTAGATGACTAGCTGTACAACAGATCATTTGCATTCCCCTACCTTCGCTGCCTTACCCCTACGGAAGCCACTTATGCTCTGCGCGAGGTACATGAGGGAATATGTGGTCAACACTTAGGTGGGAAAGCACTAGCACACAAAATCCTTCGTCAAGGATATTACTGGCCAATAATGCAGCAAGACGCGCTGGAGCATACAAAAAAATATGATGCTTGTCAACGGTTCTCGCCTGTGCCGAAGCTTGCTCCTACCGCATTGACTACTTTGAACAGTCTTATTCCCTTCGCCATGTGGGGCATGGATATATTGGGACCTTTTACCCCGGCTTCAGCCCAGAGGAATTTTGTAATCGTTGCTATTGATTATTTCACCAAATGGGTCGAAGCCGAAGCCCTATCCTCCATCACAGAACATAAGTGTGAAGACTTCTTCTGGCGCTCGGTTGTCTACCGTTTTGGAATCCCTCGTGTACTCGTCACCGACAACAGAAGACAATTCGACAACCGCACATTTCGTGCGTTTTGCGCTAATTTATCAATTGAACAACGCTTCACTTCCGTGGCTCACCCACAAAGAAACGGCCAGACGGAGGTAACCAATCGTACCCTCCTCCAAGGCATGAAGAAGAAGCTTGATGGTGCGAAAGGACTTTGGGTTGACGAACTCCATCAGATCCTTTGGGCTTACCGAACAACGACAAGGAACACAATAGGTGAAACTTCCTTTAACTTGGCCTTTGGCACAGAGGCACTAATCCCGGTTGAGATTGGTCTACCCTCTCTTCGTCTACTCACCTATGACCCTAACACGAAAGACGAGGCGTTACGTTGTAATCTTGACCTCTTAGACGAACAAAGGGATCAAGCACATATTCGATTAGCCGCATATCAGCAACGTGTGGCCAGATATCACGATCGACACATTCGCCCTCATGCTTTCCGTATTGGAGACCTCGTCCTCCGCCGAGTAGAAGCCTCAGCCCCTCGCGATGCCATAGGCAAGTTGTCACCGAACTGGGAAGGACCTTATCGCGTGACCAAGTATGGTGGTCCTGGATCATATCACTTGGAACATTTGGATGGCAAAGGCATCCCACGAACGTGGAATGCTACCAATTTACGGCGATACTACGCATGAGCAAGATCAAAGAGGGGCCACACATACCTCATCCCTATACTTTGATTTTTTTTATCCTGCTCATGCTTAGACGGCCCACTATGTTACGAGTTTTACGGCTTTGCACAGCCTTAGCTTTTTCTTCTTTCACTCTCTTCGGCTTTATGTTGCCATTGGTGTACTTATCTTCTACTATGAATGCAAGAAATTTTGGCAGAAGTAGATGCAAAATAAGGCCTTGAATATATTAGAAATTGAGTCAACTACATCAAGGCAACAAAAGAAGACTCCCCTAAAATTAAGTCTAGAACAAAGGAAAAAGTTCCTTAAAACTAGACTATTCATTATGATCAGTCACACCCTCGGGCATTCCCGTCTCCCGAATCTGAGTCTCGGCCAAAGATTGCTACCCAGAAACTGTCCTGGATGTTGGCCCGGATGCACCCAGCGATCGGCCAACAGAAGAGCTAGCTATTGCACGTGAACTTGCACCTTTCTTTCATTCGGCCTCTTCTGCCCGAAGAGCGTCATCCGCAGCGATCTCACGGGCAAACTTGTGCTCATAAATGCTAAAGTCAAACTCAGGATGATCTTTTTGAATATCAGCCTTGCACTCATTATAGCCATGCACGAGAGCCTTTTTTGAATCACGGAAGCGCTGATTCGTAAAAGTCTTGGATTTCTTGAACACCTGCACTGCCTGAAGTGCCACTGTCGACTTCTCGGCCTCCAATTGATCGATTCGAGCAGATAACCCAGTATTCTTTACGGTCAACCCTGCATTGGCCAGTTCCAGTCGCTCCACCTTCTTGCTCAAATCATCAACTTTCTTCTCGGCCTCCCTACGGCAGTTATTATCTACCATTACCTTCTTTGTTTCCTCATCCAAGACTTTATCTGTGGCAATAAGCTTCTTCGTGCCAATCTGCACTTGCGCCATAGCCTACATAACAAAAAGAAGTCAGACACCGAAACTTTTGATATAGAAATTAAAGAGAAGAAATCAAACATGCGACATAAGTTGGACCATGCCATTCGCTGTATCAGCAACACCGTAAGCAAACAATGTCTTGATATACGAGGAGACTTGAAGACCGACTCCTCAACAGATATACGCCAGGCAGGACGATGAGGAACATCAGCCCGAACGTAGGACGACGTAGCTCTACTCCCACCTCGACCTGATGCTTTTCTTTTCCTCGGAGCTTCTTTAGACTTGTCTATCGTAGACAAGCCAAGAACGAACTCTTCCACTTGCGGTGGAGTCTCCTTTGGTTAGGGCCCGAAAACCAGAGTGTCAAAATCCAAGTCTTGCATTTCCTCATCTTCAACGCCATGAATGGAAGCCAATTCATCAGGAATAATGTCTCCCAACACACCTTGGGAATTAAACAGCGGAGGATCCCCTTGCGCTCGAGATGACATATGTTTTCTGCACACAAAGCAAAAGTAAGGCACCATTAAAAGATTCAATGTGCAGAATCTGGTAAGAAAATTTACCGGGGTCATTCTCGCCCTCTTCTTCCTCCTCGTCGTCGAAATCTTGAGGTTCAGGGGGAAAGATGATGCCGCATTCGCAAAGTTGAGCGTTACTCAGAGGATATCTGGACTCTAAGGACTCAGCTCCCATGAGCTTCTCAATATGCTTGAGGTCAGTCTCCGACAAATCTTTTTCCTTTAATTTATTACATGTTCTAGTGTCACACTCAGCTAGCCACTCATTACAAACTTCCCTCTGTTGAGACTTAGGCAATTTAACAAACAAAAACCTCTCCTTCCAGTTATGGTTGGATGACGGTGGATGGGGAAATAAGTTGGCTTCGGCTTTTGGGCGCCGACTTAAGAAATACCAACCCCCTTGTTTTGTGATTATGCATATGGTGAAAAACCATCTGAATACCCTAAGTCTAGGCCTCAAACCAAGTTTATGGCATTGATATATGAAAAAACTCATTAACCGCCATGCATGAGGGGAAAATTGGCCGGGTGCAAGGCCATATATATTAAAGACTTTAATAAAAAAAGGATGAAGAGGAACCTTAAAGCCATTGATAAACATATCCCAGTAAACGCCAATTTCATCAATGGTGGCCATGCTGGCTGATTCATCCTCTTCGGGAAGCCTAAGTTTTACAATGGGAGGAATCTCACAGCGCTCCCGAAGGAGTTTCAAGTCATAGCTGCTGAGTTTGCTCCTAAGTGTATGCACGTCAAAAGGTTTAGGAGATTGTGCGCTCTCCCTTAAAACCTCTTTGACAGGGACTCCTTTCGGCTCCTGGAAGGGAACCAAAGGGACACCAGTCTCCAAAAACAGGGGGTCAAAAGTAGGTTATATCCTGACGCCTTGAGTGTTGACATTAGGCACAAAAACACATTCTTCATCTTCATTAGACATAATTTCAGATCAAAAGCAAACAATTTCAAAAAAAGGTTTGGAGCTTACTTGGAGAAACTGAAGATCTTCAAACTTAAAAATCTTCAAAAGCCCAAAAAATCGCCTCTCTCGACACCACTCAAGAAATGAGAAGTATGGTAAAGGGAAAAAAGATTTTTTACCCCTTATATAGAAATAAGAGACTCATCCAACGGATAAGATTCCATGACCGTTGAAATACCACGAACACGTGGCATGATCCAATGAACTTACTGGGGGGGAAAATTACCCGTTTACCCCACGACGATAAACAAAACGTACCCGAGTAGACGGAAAACTTTGATCCTAGCAGAAGTGCGCATTGGACTTCACCTCTGCTCAAGCCGAGTAGACGAGCACCTAGGGTGCCTCTACTCGGCCAAGCCGAGTAGACGAGCACCTACAACGCCTCTACTCGGCCAAACCGAGTAGAGGAGCACCTAGGGTAACTCTCGAGCACCTACAACGCCTCTACTCGGCCAAACCGAGTAGAGGAGCACCTAGGGTGCCTCTACTCGGCCAAGCCGAGTAGACGAGCACCTAGGGTGCCTCTACTCGGCCAAGCCGAGTAGACGAGCACCTAGGGTGCCTCTACTCGGCCAAGCCGAGTAGACGAGCACATATGGTGCCTCTACTCGGCCAAGCCGAGCAGACGAGCACCTATAATGCCTCTACTCGGCCAAGCCGAGCAGACGAGCACCTATGGTGCCTCTACTCGGCCAAGCCGAGCAGACGAGCACCCAAAGTGCCTCTACTCGGCCAAGCCGAGTAGACGAACACCTGATGCTCCTTCCAAACCGAGTAGATGACCACAATGATTCCTTTTCTTGATCAAACAGAGTAGGAGGGCCCCTCATTGTGCTACTACATGATCAACATGAGTAGAAAAACTGATATTTACAAATTCCATATTCTCCTTCGAATAACATGAAATAGGGGGGGGCAAGTGATGTAGGGGAAAAGTACCACCTACAAGATGAAGCCACGTGTCATCATCCAGGCATATCGAAACCGTCACACCACTAATGTGGAAGTGGGTAAAGATAAATTACTCATCGTTATAGGAGTGATTCCCCAGTTAATGGTATTAACCAATCACTAATGAGGAGTAACCTCCCATAATGATGAGTAACCTCCCATTAATCTGGTAACCCCATAGTTAAATAGAAATAACTCCCCACTAAGCTGGGAACCCTATAAAAGGAATGGGGAAGAATATGTCAGGTAAGAAAAGGATCTGAGTTTACACTTTATTAATCTCAAACAGATTCTGACTTAAGCATCGGAGATTTCCTGCTGGAAATCCTTCCGGCGAGTCAACGGTGTCGGTTTTGCTGTGCAGGTCTATTCACGAAGCGAGTCCTGATTTCTCTCCACAACATTTCTCAACAAAAAATACTTCATCAACTTTTTTGCCAATTTCTGGTACACCATCGAGTTCACATAAATGGCTTGCAGAAATTTCTTTAGAAATAGTAACTTCAAACAACTCGCCCAACACCCGCACAGTTAGCACAAATCTTTATCTACTGTAATCTGCAATTCTACCAAGATTTGAGTGGACATTCCCAAACACTTTGAATTACATGTTTTCCACCGGCGTGCCAATGTTTGTGTCAAAATGTGAATGCTACACTTGATTTCAAGTGCAGGTTAATTTTTTGCCTTTCTCTAAGGACCTTTTTAAAGTGTTTGAAAAATAGAAGTAATGATCGAAGTGAGAATGTAACGAATGCGCCCAAATACAAAATGAAAGCATTAAACTTTTAAGAAGGCATGCTGTGAATAAGCTAGTCTACTCCTATGAAGGCTTTGAAAAGGAGGTTAAAAGGATTTTGATTGAAGTGGATGATGATGACACGATGAGTGTTGCAACACATTCATAGAGTGTGTTTGGAACCATAGAATTGATGTGATTTCATTTCAAATTCTCAAGGTTTGTTGTTTGGACCATTAAGAAAAGGAATTGGTGTTGAAATTCATTGGATTTGTTTCTATTTAGTCCACTTGCTTTAGCATGGAGCGTCTTTTCGTCGCAAATCTCATATATATATATATGGATAATTATCAGTTTGTAAATCTCACTTTCATAGTGTATAATATGATATAATAAATAGTCCACTTGCAACGATGTGTCACAATGTTGAACAATTATCTATGCATGAAAATTTAAGCATCATGCTTTACATGTTTTTCATATGATATATGTGCTTGCGTCTGAAATTTTTTTAGAGAAAATAATTGGTGGTTGTTTAATACGGAGTACTAAGTATCAGTTTATGCAGTGTTAACTATCACTAATATTATGACAATTAAACAAACTTGGTAGGTTTTGGGTCACCTATCTAGCTGGATAGTAAGCCCAACTATAATTAACTGTAATTTGGAAAAATAAAAAAATGAAAATACAAAACCAACACGTCTCTCCTAGTCTCCTTCTACTTTTCTTTCTTTAGAGGTGAAGAGAATGTACACCCCAAAAATTTTCATATAATCAAAAAATTTTGTACTAACCTTGACCTAATCAGTCTTGGGGTCTTTAATTAGTAATAACGAAAAGTTTTGCGTGAACTAGGAAAAATAACTAAAGTTTGGGGAGTTTTTTTAGTAAATTTTCTTTTAGGGTAAATATATATAATGTGACTTATAAGATCAGTCTTCCCATGTGTGTTCTTCTCTTTCTCCATAATATCCCTACGAGAATGGTGGCTATAGATAAAAAAAAAACATGAATCCCCTTATTGAGCATACACCCAAACTTTGACAAGCCGTAGTTTGCTCATACGATATCCAATTAAGTGATTCAAAAGCCAAAATCGCGTACGTTTTTAAGATCTTCAACTTTTTAAAAGAAGTCAAATGTATTGGAGATCATCTTTAGGTTCAAAATAATGTTTTCCCAAAGGACATATCTCATGTCTAGGTTTTTTACTAGCCCTATCTTTCTTATTCGATATCCAATTTAGGGAATTCAAAAGCCTAAATCATGTGTCTTCTCGAGATCTACAATTTTGTAGAAAGGTTTGAGTTCTTTTGAGATTGTATTCAGGCCAAAAATATTGATTTTCTACTTAGACATATTTTTTTTCAAATATAATCCTTACCATTTTCTCTTGAGCCTTGTTAGGTGTTTTAAGTGTGATAACATGTGTGAGTTTGGTGTTGTGGTGTTGTGGTGTGTGTGCATAAATGAGTGGTGGATGTGTTTGATGAGGAAGAAGAGAGAGAGTAGCAATTCGGGTTAGGGTTAGGGTTTCTTGAGGAGGAAGATGAGTAAATTTTTAACGGGCAGTCCTTCTTTTGATTTTTAAAAGCTATTTAACGACTTATTTAGGCAAAGTGCAAAGAAGAGACCCCTACTATTTTCAGGATATCTACCTTGTAAAAAATGTTGGGATTTGTCTGTGTCCCCAAAGAGGGTTACATTATTTATCAAAAAAGAGGACCTCCCAATTTAATTAGGGTATCAAATAAGACTATTTTTATCCAATTTTTTTAGAGGAACCTTATATTACTGAAATGGTGAAGTGTATAAAATTTTATAGCATTTTGAGGTGATAAAATTTTTACCAGAACCGGCCTCGGAACGCTCGATCCAGTTAACGGCTACGGATTTTTGAGCAGAAAGTTTTTATAATGCTTTTTAGTCTGAACATAAATTAGGGATACTTAAAAGAGTGTTTTAAAGTATTTTTGGATGCTGAATAACTATAAATATGAGAAATCCAATTGTTTTCTAAACCCACTTGTACCTTGGTATCTATAAAAATTGGAGTGACCTCCCATCATAAATGGCTTTTCAAAATAACGACCAGCATGTCATCGTTTTGCTTTGGCCATTTTTCATATGATGATGAAACACATGTCAATTTAGAGGCTCTAGTGATTTGGCATTATCATATCAATTACTCTTTGGCTATTTTTGGAGCATCGATATGCCCCATAATGCCATTTAAAAGTTCTTTTGGTGTACAAACCTTTTTATGGTCTTGTGGAGCATCGATATCCCCCTTGGCAACCCCAATTCTAATTTTCTTTTGGTGTAGAAACCATCTCATGGTCAAAAGTTCATTCTTAACTTTTTTCAACAAACGAAAAATTATCAATTTTTTTGCCTTTTTTGGCACATGCACCGTCGAGTTTACATAAACGACGTGCACCATTTTTTGTGCAAGTTTCAGTCCCCACTAGAAGTAGTAACTTCAAACGACTCCCCCAACACATGCATAGTTAAGTCAAAATCTTCATCAATTGTAGTATGCAATTCTACCAAGATTTGAGTGGTTGTTCTACTGGACGTGCCAATGTTAGCGTCAAAATGCATATTCTACACTCGATTTCAAGTGCATGTTATTTTTTTCGCCTTTCTCTAAGGACTTTTTTTAAAGCGCTTGAAAAATTAAAAATTAGAAATAATGATCAAAATGAGAATGTAAAGAACGCGTCAAAATGTAAAATAAAAGCATATATTTTTAAGAAGGCGCGTTTTGAATAAACTGGTCTACTCGTATGAAGGCTTTGAAAAGGAAGTTAAAAGGATTTTGATTAATGTGGATGATGATGATGATAAAATGAGCCTTGCAACACATACTTATAGTACATCAAAAAATAACCAACACTTAAGAAATAATTTCTAAAAATGATAATAACTTATCTTGACAAATGGATAACTACCCTCTAGAAAATCAGAACACATTTTACATAAGCTAATTTCTTTAGATAAGAAAATAACCTCCAAACTTGCATTCATCATCGTCTCTTTTTTGCAAATAATGATTAGACACATTGAGCAGTTAAGTTCCTATTTAATTAATAAAAACCAAGTCTAGAACCTTTTAGAGCTTGTTTGGATGAAGAATTTATAAAATAATAAAAAGTTTAAAATCCCTTCATTTTAAAATCCTTATATTTTGAAATCTCAGAATTTACAAAGTTTAATGTTTGACAACTTTTGCCTATGGGGTATCGTATAATAATAATGGTCATGAAATAAATGTATCACAGATAAATTCTTGAAACAAAAGATAAAAATAGATGGCTGGGATTAAAAGGAAGGGGAGAGAGAGAGAGTGATGAGCGTTGAAAACGTATAAGGACATATGGCAAGAAAAAAGGCTCGAATATGGAAGGCGGTTCTCGTGTGGATTTAACAAAAATTAGTCTAAAGTGGTTATTTCAATTGGCATGGGGATTTGGGCCTCTCATATCCCTTCTAAATTTTACAAATTATCTTTTGTAATTACCAAACAGTGAATTTCATTCAAGGTAATTTCCAGTTCTCTGTCAAATTGGAATCACTAATTAAAATACTTTATCCATCGATGACTTATAATTCACTAAGTTATTTTGCAGCCTTGTACTATGGATCTATGCACTATCAAAGTAAGAAATATCCGTTTAGATTGAGTACTTATCGATGGTAAATTTATTTGTTGGTGCCAAGAATATGCTTGAAGAAACCCTTTTCTGGCTTCGTAACATATTGAAGTGGTACTAGAATCCATGATAACACTTGGACAGTTCTTGCTGAAGACTTGAGCATGGAGGTTTAAGTTGTGCTCTTGGCGGGAGCATGGAGGTTAGCTGTGTTGTTAAATAGTATCACAGGTTTGGGAATGTATGCTAACAAAAACTGAAAAGTATTAGTCTCAACTTTTTTGTGCTGGTGCTATTTATGCAGCTTTCCATTCATAAAGACGTAGGGTAGTATGAACATTATCATCTTCTCTTACAACTTAATGACAAAATTAGTTGTGCCTAACTAGAGAGTAATCTGGTAGAAGTCATTGTACAATCAGAAGATCGGGAGTGATCTTAACCAAAAAAAAAAAAGAAGAAGATCGGGAGTGATCTTGTTGACAAGACAGCTAGTATTACTCTGTGTGCCCCATCCTGCCAGCTTCATTATTAGGTGCCTTGTCCTACTATCGATTTCAGTATGCCATTCCCGAGCTGATACATGTATTGAGCCTGTCAAAGCAAGGGAATAGGTTTAACAAGAAGGGATAAAACACGTTCTTTAGTCACATCGTCGTCAATACCACGGTCATCTCCGAGCTGATACATGCATTGAGCCGTCCTCGCGAGATTTATTGCAGTATCAATGAAAATTCCATTGAAGGGAGAATCAGAAACCCGGCCTTCGTTTATCTTCTTCCAAGCCTCGCTAATTAAGTGTTTTATGTACCTACGCGCTTCTTCTTCAGAGCAACTGATTTCATTCATGTAGCATTGTGTTGATTTAGGGCTGTCGCCTATCTTCAACTGATCCTGAACCATGGTAGAACAAAATGAAACCATCATAATATGTCTTTCTTCATCATCTACATATCTGTAAGCATGTCTGCTAACAAAACCTGTTTCTTTGAACATCATGAGGCTCTATATCGATTATGTCATGACTTGAAATGAAAAGTTTTTCCTATCATACAGGATCATTCAAGGTGGATAGGACAAGAATTCTAGTTCGTTTTTTTGCTTGGATGCCTCGAATTTAGAGGTTCTTCAGCATAACTGACTTGGCGGGTACTCCTCACCTAAGAATCTCTCCCAAATCCCAAATCTATTGTAGTCCAAAAGTTTTGAAGCAGAAAATTTGTGAAAAGAAAGTGTTGTTGCGTTTTTTCCTCTTATCATACTTCAATCAAAGAACATTAAGATTGCAAGCTCTGGAGCAGAAAGTAATGAGAAGCAAGTATTGTTGAGTTTCTTCCGCTCGGTTCTAAGTTCAGGAGAAAAAAACGGAGTTTCATTCCACTTATAAAACTTCACAACTTCTCTCTGTCGAGAGTTTCTAATGGTGTGGCAAAGTGTCTTTTGCAAAAGTTTCATATTGGACCAGTTCTCCTTCTCCCATGTGAAAGAACTCTTAAAAGAAAGATATAAGGGTTTTGTTAGCAATCTTTCAATCCAAAAAAAGTTCTGCGGAGAATTGAGGAACTTAGCTTGCTTACCTGTGACGTTACCAGGTCATTTGAAAGTCTTACAATAATTGATGACCAACGAATTATGTCTGAATGTTTGTCCAGGCAATCCAGTGCCTCCTTTGTCATTGGATTTGCGAATGAATTATAAGCGTGCACTAACGCTAAAGGAGCTCCTACTGAAATGGAAGCATTCTCGATGTATTCCTCAAATGCTGGTGTATATCCCTTATGATACCAGGTTGCTTCTAGTAAGTAAGCTCTACATAAGTCTGTCCACTGAAATTCACTGAAATTCAGTGCGCCGATATAATTAGGAAACCAAAACAAAAACAATGGATCGTAGAAATTAAGACAACCAAAAAAGTGTTTCACAGATTCTGTTTAGGGGAAAGTAGGGAATGACCCCTCTACTATACACGTTGTGCGATTTGCCCCCCTCCACTTCAAACTTAAGCACTAAATCCCTCCACAGTTTAAGAAAATGGGCACCTTAGACGGATCCATTAAAAATAGCGTGAAATGACCAAAATACCTTTATTTCTTTATTAGCTAATGACTCCATGTACTATACACGGTGTGCACCCCCCCCCCCTTCAAATTTAAATTACAATTTTTGCCCATGACCCTCCTCCTCTGGTCAACCCCGCTACAATTGGTGATTCACTGAGCACAACCACTTTACTGAGCACAACGACTGGTCTTTTTCTCCGACCACAAGAGAGTTAAAAAAAAAAAAAAAGGAATCGCGATTGCCGTTAGGATTAGCAACTAATTTGCAAATTAAGCTTTTGAAATCCTAAAATTAGAGGATTTGAAACCTTGATTTAAAAATTAGGGTTTTGAAACCTTAAAATTAGGGTTTCAAAACCCTAATTTTCAAATTAGGGTTTCAAAACCCTAATTTTCAAATTAGGGTTTCTCTTCTCCTTCTCCAGATCTGATCCCGCCGCCGGCAGCCCAAGCGTCCTCCTCACCCCACGCCGCCGGCAGCCTCTCTCGGCCCACCATCCGGCAGACTCACCCCACCCCACCACGCCGACAAGCCCTTTGGCAAACCCACACCGCCGATTTCAATTCAATTCAAATTTTCATCAATGCCGTGGAAGGGGAAGGGGTATGGCGGTCGCGGCTACGGGGAAAGGGAAGGGCGGTTGCTACGACGGGGCCTTGGGAAGGGGGAGGGCGGTCGCGGCGACGGGGAAGGGGAAGGGCGGTCGCTGCGACGGGGCCTTGGGAAGAGGGAGGGCGGTCGCGGCGACGGGCAAGGTGAAGGGGGAGGGTGGTGCGGCGACAGGGAAGAGGGAGGCAGACGGGGAGACGAAGGGGTGCGGTGGTCGGGGGAGTTGACAGAATTGGGTTGGGGGGATAGGGGGGGTGGGTGGCGGGGGGTGGGGTGGAATGGTTAGAATTAGGGTTTTTTCTGATTTTCTTTTCTAAAAAGAGACAATGGGCAAAAATGTCATTTACAAAAAAAATCGTTAGTCAACGCACGTGTTGACCACGCGCCGTTATATTTAACGGTTTCCGTCTAAAGTGCCCATTTTCTTAAACTGTGGGGGGGTTTAGTGCTTAAGTTTGAAGTGGAGGGGGCAAATCGCACAACGTGTATAGTAGAGGGGTTCATTCCCTACTTTCCCCTTATGTTTAAGAGACCTTTTTGTCTCCGAGGGAAAGGTGTTTCACAAAACAAGAGTTCCAGAGTCCGACTTTACCGCGTTTTTGAGGTATGAAATGATGCAGGAACCGTGTTCCTTTAGCACATCGTAAGCCATTTCATTGCTGGAGTTGTAAAGAGCGAAGAAACAAATCTTCATGAAGTCTGGAAGTCGATCGAGTTCATTGATGTCCCACCTGAAAGCAGAACCCAAATGCTTCTAAGAAAAAACTTTGGGTTAAATATGGATATAAATGTCAGTATCTAAACCTCCATTATCACTTTACAAACCTCTCCACGGCATTGGTGAAAAGTTCAAGTTCTTCCAGGGTACCATACACATCGTAGATATCATCAATTACTGTGATAAACGATATGAGCCTCGTGGTCATCCTCCTGGTAAACTGCAACTGAGGCTCAAAGTTAATTCCCACGGTCCAAAAAAAGTTCTCCATTAACATGTCCCTAGCAAAGCTCAACTTTTCTGCTAAACCAGTACCCTTCCACCATCTACATATACAACAGAACATTGGAAAGCATCAAAATAGAAAAATAGAATTAGCTAAAACAAAAACCAGAAGAGAATAATTAAACATATTCAACTACTCAGAAGCATTATTCTTGTTCGGAGTGGGTAGCTTTTCGCGTGCATGCGTGATGCATGAAGCTTTCAGAAGTGCAGTCATGAATGCTAATATTCAACTTATAAATACCTTGAAGTGTGCTTTAGATCTTCTTGGTGAGTGACTTGTACCATGTTGAAATCCAATTTAGCAAGCTCGAGCAATGTAGTGTTTCGTTCTTGTGTCCTTTCATACACATCTATAAACCACCTCGCCTCCAGTCTTGGCATCCTCCAATGCAGCGGTAGCTCCAAGGCATGACTCACAAATGTGGCAAGATTCTGATCCATTTTCTGGTCCTTGAGGCTTTCCGTAAGATGTTTAGCTGTAAAATGTCTAGCCTCGTCCAAGAGACCCTCACCCCTGATTGAAAGGTACGATGCTTCATACAAGTATAACATCCCCCTCGTATCCTCACAAAGACACAGTTTGAAATTCCCAGCTTCATCCTTAAAATTGTTAAAGATCTCTGCAATCAACAATGTGCACGGTCAAATATAAGCTAATTAAAACTTACAAACAAGGAGGAAGATACAGGCACATTTTCTTTTTCCTCTTGTCAACTTTTTCAGGCTAAACTACCTTGAGGCACATCAAATCCATGCTGCCTATAGAGTCTGAACTCAAGAGCTATAGCATACAAAACTGCCTCTTTGTTCCATCTAACGCTTTTGTTTGTGTTGCTATGTATGCGCTCCAAGGTTCTTTTTATCTCAACCTCAAAATGTTAAGATATCCCCAGCCTCTGCAAAGTGTCAATTAACTGGAATTTGTTCAATGGCTCCTCCACTTGGTCAAGCATCCTCCTGATATCTCGCTTCAATGTGTCAGCTCGCCTTGTGTAACTCTCTCCCTACATGAAGGATGAACAATGTATAGGTAATAAATGTATTCGATACTAAAAAGAAGTCTAAATTAAACATCCGCCAATATATTAACCCGTATTCCTTCCGTCCCATTCAAAGATACATTTTTAGTTGATGTGTCGCTAGATCCTACAGACAGATTACGAATTCCAAATTAAACGGCCGCCAATATATTAACCCGTACTCTTTTTGTCCCTCTCAAACATACATTTTTAGTTGGTGTGTGGCTAGATCACTTCTACAGACAGATTACGAATTCCCATACTAGCAATATATACTTGCCTCTAATTGAATTGAGGTGAGAGAAGAAACTGAAGGACCACATTAAAAAGAAGGATGGAAAACAATATTAATGTATTTTGAAACAAGGTCTCTCAAATTTGGATAGAGAGACTACCACAAAATTGCTGGTAAGTGACTCCACATAATCATGATCCCACGTTGGGGGATGGTAACTGGCTAATCGCCTTGCACCGTTCTGAACACACGCCCGGACGACAGCCTTGGCATGGACGAAGCGTGGGAGTCTGCCCCCATTGTGTGCTTCCTTAGAGATGTTGCTTCCAGGGAAAAGCTTAGGGAAGGTGCAAAGATGGGTTAGAGCCATTGCGCTGTTGAGTTTCTCAGAAAGCTGGTTGAAGGTATCAGCTAAATAAATGCCGCTACTTTTATAGACAGAGTTGAGCTATTACAAAGGTGCTGCATCCTAGTGTGGAAAAGTGGAAAGTCAGATATTTTATGCACTTATTAAATGTTTATTACAGGAGGAGACCAAGGGAATCAAACTTTTTAAGATCCTTCCTCGTGCTTCATGTTTTTCGTGTGGAAATCATATACAGGTTAGGTTCGCACACGTACCCACCAGACGTACTACTCGTGGTTCAAACATTGCATACGTACCCACAAGGGATCCCACCTCCGTCATGTCTACCAAAAAGAAAAAAGGCTTTTACCAATATAATTCAGATCCGGGGGTGAACTGCGGAATCTAACTCTGCACAGTACCCCCCTCCCCCGCCATTACACACAAGATGCGAGTAACAAACAATGACAGAAAAATGTTCAATAAGACCCCTAATAATGTCATGATTTAGGCTATTTTCGTAATTTTAGTTGCAGTGTTGAGGTACCCTTGAATAAGTGAGGTAACTTTAGGAGGCTTTTAGTTAGCAATAATTTCATTTCAATCGCTTGTATTTAATCCGTTTTTTATTTAGGTTTGGCTTTCAAAGTCTTTGAAACTTGTCTATGTACCATGCTCCGTAGCTAATTAAGCCCCTCTGTTAGTTTTTCCCATCCAAAATGATCACATGACACGCACGAAGTCACATTTTTTAGGGTAATTCTGTCCAACTCATTTCGAACCTAGAGAAACTCCCTAAACAATTTTCCCAGCCCAATTTATGTCCTCTCCACCCACGCGGGTCCACAGATCCACCGCATCAAACCAAGGCCAAACCCACCGCTGTCGCAAACCAATGTCGTGACCGACCGCGATCCATTTTCGCGAGCCACGTGTATGATCGATGACACTGGTGGTATTGTGGTGATATTTGTGGGTTGAGGTGGGTTGATGGTGGTGGTAGGCGGGGTGATTGGTTGCAATGTGTGTGTGTGGGGGGGTGATTTAGATGGTTGTTGCCTATTGGTGGAAATGGGTGGCTGGATTGGACGAATTTTTAGGGTTTTGATTATGATGGCTGGCGGCGGTGGCGGTAACGGCAACGGTGTTGCTGTTGCGTTTAAGTTTGGATACAAATCAATTTCCTTAAATGGTTGGGGTTAGCATCATCCTTGGTTTTGATGGTGGTGGTTAGGGTGGTGGTGGTTTGGACAATGGTGTTTGGCGGCTATTTCAATTTCTTTGGCGTGGTGGTTTCGACATTTTCACTTTGCATGGTGGTGGTTGTCCACGTTTTTCAATTTGGATGGCGGTGGTTGGCAGCGTCAGCGATTTGGATGGTGGTTGTTTATCACAGTGGTGTTCATTCTTTCCCTCTAAACAATTTTCTCGTCTATTGCCATTTCTTGGACAGAAGTACCCCACAAAAGTGACCGCATGTCTATCACGTGGTCATTTTGGATGGAAAAAGTTAACGAAGGGACTTTAATTGATGACGGAGAATAATACATGTATCAGTTTCAAAGATTTTGAACTACAAGAACCAAATTAAAAAGGGTTAAAGTACAAGGGTCTGAAATAGAATTATCATTTTTGGTTATTTACAATATGTGTAGAAATAATGGCTAGTGAGTTTTTGTTTTAGCCCTAAATTGAACTTTAACTTGCACATAGAAATACCTAAGTATTTGAAGATTTTAACTTTTTATTCAAAATTTGTAAGTAATCTTAACCAAGTTTGTCTACGATGAGAATTTGATGTCCGGGTAAATTTTGAATTGTATCTTTATATTTTATTACATATTCAAGATAATAGTTTTATGTACCGTTACTCCAATTCTATATTTATTAAATATTGAAGATAAAATTTGTTGTCGGCGAAATAGTCAATATTTGCCTTGATGGGGTCATTGATTTGGTCCTTCGTTTTCTCATCGAACTAGCACGTTGTTTGTGTGGCTGATGGCACAAGTTGTTTTATTTCTGTATCATATTCATGAACCGGTCAGTCTCGTTATATTTGCAGTGTTTGGCCGTACTGCTGTCCTTCACGTTGCTACTTTTTTCACCACTCATTGCAATTCAACGGTTTTATTGGGGCTCTTTAATGAGAAGTTGCCCTGCAACTGCTTGAGTGGATCTGCCACCTTCAAGTTTCTAATGGTGCACTAAGCTCGTAAAACTTTTGCCTATACTATCTTTGTTTGGTCACAGTGAGCTCGTACAAACTCATTCCTATTCAAGTTGTAAGAGTTTTTTTTCGACCTCGTATATAATGACAATTAATAGTCGTTAAAGATTTCTAGTTGTTTTTCTTCTAACGCTTTCAGCGACAATTCTTAACGGTACTTTTTTTTAGCGTCACTAAATAAAAGTCAGTGAGAACATTTAGAGGTCATTGATTATCGCTATATAAGGGTAGGATGAAGATTCCTCCAACCGGATTAGCAACCGAATTTTTTTCATATCGTTTTATCCTGTTCGGATAAACTCTAAACTGTGTACTTTCTGAAGTCACGCCCCGATCCGGAGGCGGACCTACACATACTATTTCAAAATATTCCTACTTACCAAAAATATAATACCCAAAGAATTTTACCAATAACATAACCTCAAAATGATAATCAGAGCTCTAAATGTATCCCAAATCAAAAGCATTTGTATTTATCCTCAAAGTCTAATAAATGTACGAAAATCTAATAACAATAATCACTTCCCAAACATTGGGGTTACCAAAAGCTACTTAATCAAACTATTACAAGTTCTCATTTTCAAGTCACTAAAAAGAGTCTACAATTAAAGAACAATTCTGACTCATGCTTATAAATAACTCATCTACTGATGTCTCAGCTTAAATACCTTAAATGGGAGGAGAAAAGGGGGTGAGCACAAAGCCTAGTAAAGATTACACGCACACACCCACATAGTACAACGCATGTATCCAATAATATGTAGCTGAGTCAAAACGAAACATATGAAAACAAGGTGCAAAGACGATAGTTAATCTTGGCACGACAAATCTCATTACGGGATATTAACCCATCAAAGGTCGAATTACAGTCAAAAGGTCATAATCAAATAATTGAACTAATAATCAAAACAATACAATCACGTAACACGTGACTGTAAAGCACGTTAACCTAAGCACGCGGAGGTTCTAAGTCAAAGTTGCATACCGGTAGCAATTGTCATATCATGTCATGACATCACGTTAACCTAAGCACGTGAAGGTTCTAACATTAGTTCAATTCAAAGGGGTCCGATAGACTTCAAAATATCTCATACGCATAAGAACCGCAAAATATCAAAAGTTTGTATTTCAAATAGGGTAGCTTAACGATTTCAGAAAATACTCGATTTTATACTCAAATCGAAGAATATAAAAAGACGAGTGCAACAGAAGCAAAATCGCTTTAAACCGAGTCCGTATAAGCACGGAATTATAAAATAACAATACGGAGAGTAAAAGGAAGACAAAATTATTGCACCAACTAAAAAGTGACACGTGGCAAAGCCACTTTTTCCATTGCATGGCTGGTTGTTCTTTTAACCAAAGAATTTGAACGTCCTTGAAGCAATTAATGATGGGGGCGATGATGTGCCAAGGGACACAGTGAACGGTACTACACATATACGCAATAATTGTGCGAATTGATACACAAAACGGTAAAACGAATGACGACGATTTTTTCAAAATATAAACTTATTGTTAACCCAACATCGGATAAACAAAATCGATCAATGGTATAATGATAACGAGGCAGACATGTACATGAAACTCTTACCTCAATTCACGCTACAAGATTCGCAAAGTTGCGTAACCTTCCGAAAGTATCAAACCTAATTAATAAAATCAACCACTAAGATTAAAATCTTCAAATCAATTATATTTTGATTAAGGTTTAGGATCGATCACTGACCAATTGTGAGTAGAAGGTTGAAATCCCTATGCCTTAATTTTCTCTTTCTTTTCCTCTCTCTAAAAGATCATACTCAATTTAACGATAAAACACAAACTAACCAGTCTTTTTATTTCTCTAAACTTGGTAAATTACTCCAAAGGCCCCTAAAGATATGTTACTTATTCAAAAGGAATTTCAAAATATTATTAAAACTTTAAAAGTAGCCCAAGAATTAAAATAATTAATTATATATTATTTGGGGTCTTACACTTTTGAGTCATTCCATTTGAAATGTAAAAATTTTATACGTTGGCATGTCTCTTGTGCCTTTGAAATATGTTTATGTAAATTATAATTGGATCTCTTTGAATTACATGTGATCAAGTTAACTTGTCACCATGATATGATGTGTCAATTGATGTCGCTATGCAACCTATGAGCGAACTTAAAACTTTTATGTGCTTAGATTAACGTGTTTTACACTCTCGTATTATGTTTTTGTTTTGAACTTGATTATTAGTTCAATAATTTGAATATATTTCTTCACCTTTAATTTGATCTTTGTTGACTCAGTATCCCTAAATAAGAACATTTGTCATCCCTAAATAGGAACATTTGATATGTGTGTGTGTGTGTGTATGTGCGCGCGCGCGCGTGTGTTTGTGTATGTGTGCGTTGAGATTTGGATGGTCGTTGCTTGTTGGTTGAAAAGGGTGGTTGGATTGGACGAGATTTTAGGGTTTTGATCGTGATGGCCGGTAGTGGTGGTAACGACAACGGTGGTGCTGTTGGTGGTTTAGGTTTGGACACAAATCAATTTCCTTAAATGGTTGGGGTTAGCAGCAACCTTGGTTTTGATTGTGGCGGCTAGGGTGGCAGTGCTTTGGACCATGGTGTTTGGCTGGTTTTCAATTTGTATGGTGATGGTTTTGAAGTTTTCGGTTTGGATGGTGATGGTTATCGACATTTTCAGATCAGTTTGGATGGTGGTGGTTGGCGGCGTCAACAATTTGGATGGTGATGGTTTATCAGAGTGGTGTTCATTCATTACCTCTAAGCAATTTTCTCGTCTATAACCATTTCTTGAACAAATATACAACAACAAAAGTGACCACGTGTCTATCATGTGGTCATTTCGGATGGAAAAAGTTAACGGATGTACTTAATTGATGATGCAGAATAGTACATGCACAGTTTCAAGGATTTTGAACTACAAGACCCAAATCAAAAATAGTACAAGGGTCTAAAATAGAATTATCCATTTTGGTTATTTACAAACTTTGCAGAAATAATGGCTAATCAGTTTTTGTTTTAGACATTGACTTGCACAGAGAGAAACTTAAGGGTTTAAAGATTTTAACTTTCTATCCAAAATTTGTAATTAATCTTAACCTAGTTTGTCTACGATGAGGATTTGATGTCACGGATAAATTTTGAATCGTATCTTTATATTTTGTTACATATTCAAGATAAGAGTTTCATGTACCCCCCCCCCCCCCCCTCCCCCGCCATTACACACAAGACGCGAGTAACAAACAATGACAGAAAAATGTTCAATAAGACCCCTAATAATGTCACGATTTAGGCTATTTTCGTAATTTTAGTTGCAGTATTGAGGTACCCTTGAATAAGTGAGTTAACTTTAGGAGGCTTTTAGTTAGAAATAATTTTATTTCAGTCCCTTATATTTTATCCATTTTTTATTTAGGTCTTTGTCTTTCAAAATCCTTGAAACTGGTCTATGTACTATGCTCCGTAATTAATTAAGCCTTTCTGTTAGTTTTTTCGGCCCAAAATGACTACATGACAGGCACGTAGTTACTTTTTTTGGGGTACTTTTATCCAACTCCTTTCCGGCCTATTTTGGAGAAATTCCCTAAACAATTTTCCCAACCCAAGTCCAACACAGTTGTATTTCTGTTCTCTCCACCCACGCGGTCCACAGATCCACCGCATCAAGCCAAGGCCAAACCCACCGCTGTCGCAAACCAATGTCGTGACCGACATCGATCCATTTTCGCGAGCCACATGTATGATCGATGACACTTGTGGGATTGTGGTGATCTTTGTGGGCTGAGGTGGGTTGATGCACTACAAGAAACAGTGCCTTTAGCGACCGCCATGCGGTCGCTAAATGTGTCAACACGGTCGCTAAAGGGTTTTAGCGACCGCGGTAGAGCGGTCACTAGAACGGTCGCTATAGACCAAGTCGCTAAATTTTAGCGACCGCTTTTAAATTTCGATCGCTAAATTTAGCGACCGCGTTGACTACATTTAGCGACCGCCTTATGCAGTCGCTAAATATTTTTTAATTTAAAAAAACATTTAATTTTTTTTAAAATTATATTATATCTTTAGCGACCCACAATGGCATTCGCTAAATATTTTAAAATAATATTTTTTTTTATTTTTTTAAATATTAAAATTAGCTTCCGCTTTATTTCATTTAGCAACCGCACATCGTGGTCGCAAAACCTGGCTTTGCAAAAAAAAATTTGCAGGTCAAATAACCTGTCCAAAACCTGTCGCAGAACTAATATCAATTCATAAGCAATTCACATCCAATCTAATCGATCCAAAAACCGATTTAACCTCGGTTGAAACGATTTTGAATGAATGCGTTGAAAACTTTCAACGCATTCATTCAAAACCGTTTCAACCCTCTTTCCCGCATTTATTCAAACAGCTTGTCGCATTCATCAAAGTATATATAAATGTTAACATATGCATTAAAATAATAGAATTCATACAGTTAAGTACCGATGATCAATTCAAAACAATAAAATAACATTCATCGCATAAATCTAACCGAACCCCTATCTAAATCACTCGTCGGCAGAACAACCAGCCCCGTCATCATCATCTTCTTCATTCCTCGATGAAGAAGGCACGTTCGATCTAACAACATCTTCATCGCCCCGGGGGTCACCGGCACTAGGATCATCGGTATCGTTCTGCACGAAGCCATACAAATGATTCAACATCATATATCAAATGAAGATCACATATAGGGCACAAAATACATAAGTACTTGAGAAAATTTGTATTACATGTAGTTTGGGCCCCTTTATAATTACATAACCGTCATTGAGCATCATCCGCATGCGCGCATCAAACATTGTGTTAAAGCGCTCTGCCTCCGTCGCAGTAGTCGCATATGCCCGAGGACCGGTACAATTGGTCTCGCCTGATGATTGAGGTCTGCCGGCTAGCAACGCTCATGCGGACTTACTAGGGTGGCCGAGTATACGGTCCTTCCTTGGACCCCCCGTAGCGTCTGACCACAACGAGAACTCGTCCACTGTCTGGCTGGGAGTTGGCCTAAACTCTCTCTCTAAATAAACTCTTATAAGAAAACAACAAAAATGTTAGATAAATTCTATTGGCCGCAATCGCAAAAAATGCAATAGGAATACAAAAGTAATACATGAGTTACGTGTTCATCGCAAACTACTCAGCACTCTCAAACACCCGCTTCCCATCACTATTCTGGTGTGTGCGCTCAAAGTGGTGGAGCCTCGTATAGGGAGCCTCCTGTCAGGGTCCTCCTCTATCAACCTCAGCTCGTGCACGGCAAATGGACGGGAACCAGCACTGTGCTTCATCTTCTTCCCGCTGTGAGTCATCTCCGTGCCTCGCTCACTCAGCATCGCCCAGTCTGGAGTACCACCAGCTGCCCCCACATGGTTCTGGAGAAATACACGGGATTGTGGTCCCTGGTCATAGATATATCTGTCGTACCCGCCCGAGCTAGCGCCCACCTCCTCGCATTCAACATCCACTTCTTGTAGTTCTCAGCACAATGCCACTCCCACGTTTGCCTCCCGAGTTCTCGGGCTCCGTCCGACTCAAATTTGAAATAGTCCTGAACATAATTCAACACAATTGAAAAACACGGTTAGCAAGAAAAATTCAGTGATAATGTACTTTTAAAACCGCGAAAGTAAAGCACATAAAAAATACTGAGCTCCTTACCAAAAACTTCCCCCGGACAAGCTCCTTGTCTAATTCCGTCCACGACCCCCACGTCGCATAAGGCTGTGGGAGGTGAGCCTTGATAATAGGACCGATCTTGGTCCTAACACAATCCTCAACAAAACTAATTACAAGAAATCATAGAGAGATACATCAATCCAAATATAAGTGCGTATTACAATAGAATTAAGCTTGAGAAATTAAAAACATACTAATTGTTTCGGACATGAGTAGTAATCCTTTGCTCCGAGGAAGCTGGAAGAAGTATTCCGCAGGTGATACCTTGAGGTACAGATGAACTAGACACTGCAGCTGATGAAAAAGGAAATCATTATATTTATATTTATATATATTGCAAGTAATTGCTTTCAATCTGACACAAAACTAATATCGTCTCACCATAGTCTGAAGCAACTGATGACGATGACGGCTGCTCAGTAGTAGTCGCATCACCAATCCTAGGGAGGGGGTTGACTGTGCCGAAGCAGCTCCGCGACGGCCACCTCCACGACCTCGGGGTGCACTGGATCTCGGCATATCTACAATGTAGTTCGCCCGAATAATAAACAACTTAAGTGCAAAACTTAGTATGCTAACAATATGGCACTGCCGATTAAAAAAAACAACCCAAATTAAATAGTCAACCACCATCAATTTAAATAATAAACAGGCATGTCTAAAAGTACATTGACAAGAATTTGTTTACTCTACATAGTCAATCACTATCACTAATAGACAACGGAACGTCTTCCTCCTCCTCGTCATCTGCGTCCCCTTCATCTTCATTGTCTTCTTCTTCGTCATCAACGTCTTCCTCAGTATCGTTGTCATCGTCATCACCATCATCATCACAGACGGCTTTGGCATCGACCTCTTCTCCAACATGGCCTAAATCGCAAAGAGGCTCATCAACAACATCGTTATTCTCCTGAAGCGGTATCACCGTGGAAGCATCATCCTCTTGGTACATCTCAACGAACACATCATCATCAACAAAGCCTCTTTTGGTCTTGATAACAGTATGCCAATTTGGATCCCTCCTTGTCACACGGACATGGACACTGCGTCTGATACCGACACCGACACCGACAGGGACACCGCAGAGAGGTGTCGGACATGTGTCTGGAGTGTTACTCAGGGTTAATTAGTGATAATGAGGGTTGATTAGCCTAATCGGTGTTGATCAGTGCTAATCAGTGTTGATTAGCACTAATCAGTGTTGATTAGCACTAATCAGGATTAATCAGTGTTGATTAGGGCTAATCGGTGGCGGAACCAGAATTTCACCCCATGGAAGATGATTCTTATTAACCTAATTATCCTATGGAAGATGAACCTAATTAACCTAATTTCAACCCACCATGTCATGTTTCATAAGCGCGTTAACCTAATTTCAACCCACCATTCAACTAAATCACATATCTGATCGCCTCAATCCAATTGGGTCCCATCCTCCATCAACGATCTCAATTCTCAAATGCTCAATGCATAATTAACAACCTAAAATTAAAAATCAAATAATCAATGCTCAAATGGGAAAAATGCTATTCAATTGCACGTATCCGATATTTCAATCCAATTGGGTCCCATCCTCATTCAACAATCTCAATTCTTAAATGAACAAGTATGCTTTTTAAAATCCTAAAACAGCTAATCCAACATGCACTAGTAACAACCATCTGAAATACTGTGTTGTCTTGAAATTATGAGACATTCTAAAGACAACTAACAAGGCATGTAAAGCAAAACATAGCATGCATCCAACATATCCATAAGAACAAAGAAACTACAGCGCAAAACATAAGATATAGACTGCATGCTTTACACATATTGCATGCTTACCTAATGAATTAAAATGACGTTCTCTGCCCAGTAGCAATTTTGACTATCGTACTTATCAACATGCTCTCTATCTTTTTGTATTCATCTTATGCCGTTGAGCTGAACTGATGTCGATCTATCTTTTTCCTTTATTGCTATTATTATAAAAGAATTTATTACTATCTTGGCGAAAGGTAATCAGAATAGAGAAGCATAAAGCTAATGGTATGGGCAATATTCATCTGGTTTGCTGTTAGACATAGGAGAACCAAACACATTAATTTTTTTTTACTATTATTATATTCACCAATAGGCCAAAATTTCCATTCAAAAATATTTAGTTTAGATCCATATTAAGAAACTTTTTTGACACAAATTTTTTTGCTATTATTAAGAAATTTTCACGTGGAAGTAAACCATCATAGGTGAATATAATAATAGTAAAAAAAATTCAGACGACATCTGAGGGAAACTATTTTCTTTTTTTTTCGGGATGAAGTCGCAAATTTTTTTTATGCCCTTACACAATGCAATGCATAATTGTGTAGAATTACCTTATGAACATGGATAAAAAGTGAGATGCGACCATAAATACGAAACCAATTTAGACGTCGATTGATTTTAGAATTGAAGAAGACGGTGGTGGTTAATTAGTTCAGCTTGTAAAGTCTCTTGATACTATATCAGCAAGCTTGGACATATCCTCAAGGGTTGTAGGATTAAGGAAGGGTGAGGGCAGTTTTACATAAGATTGTGCAACATCTTTAGCTAGCCCAGAAAAAAGGGTTCTGCAAATTCAGGATACTATTCGCATCCTGAAATTTTTCTGATTTTTTTTAATATCCATACTGATCTTGAATATGCCCAATATCAGAGGGTATTGATACCGAATGGTAATCTGTGTTTTCAACATATACCATTTTATACGAAAATTTGCAGACCAAAACAGGAACAAGTTTTTGGTGTCTGTGTTGAATTTGTGACAAGCAATATACTAAATGAGATTTTAAACTTATTTGTGTGGCTTAAACATTAAGGAGTAAAACATTTGACGCGATCGAAGATAGCTATAACCTCTTGTATAGCGATAATTAAGAGTCGCAAAATATAGTTAGTGACATTTCTCTTAACACTTTTAGCGACAAATCTTACTGGCACTTTTTTAACGTCACTAAAGAAAAGTCATGAAAAACATTTAACGATTATTGATCGGCGCTACACATGGTATCGTAACTACTATTTTACAATTTGAGTAGTAGCTAAAAAAAATTCAAATAAACATGTATGAACAAAAAAGTACATTTGTTACAAATTTTATAACATGTATAATATTTGTTACTTCATAATATCCATTTTCAATCAATAACAAGAAAAACTTTGATAGTCGAAATTCTAATGTTTAAAAAGATCATTCCCAATATCGATCTTGAATATCGTTATTTTGAAACAAGTTATACCATTCTCGATACCAAATAATATATACCAACTATCAGTTAAGTATAGCGGTTCGTTACGTTTTAAATATACTACACTATGCACGTCCTTACTTGAAAACATACATAGCTACGCACGACCGGGCCACCGTATGACCCCCAAAATTTTGAAAAATCTATTTTTAATTTTTTAAATAATGGGTCATGTTTAAAATATTTACGAAAATGGTACTATATTGTAGTATTATTTTATTAGGATTTTTTATTGTTGTGGTTTTTACTATATTGTAGTATTGCTCCATCTTCATACTTCTAAATTCTAAATATCCGAATTACAAAGAAACACAAATAGATCAAGATTATTACTTTTTTAAAATTTAAATTCTTTTAATATGTTAACTTATACGTGACTATTATCCTTCTACATATCATATATATATATATATATATATATATATATATATATATATATATATATATATTGTGTGTGTGTGTGTGTGTGTAAAGCTTATTTCATGTAAGATTAGTAATTTGTTGTTGACTAACTTTACCAAGTTAAATAAATCACTACAAAGATGGAAATCATGTGACTGGTAGTCAAACTGAGCTTCTATTTTGTATTAAATGTATTCAATAGTAAAACTAATATAATATGCTTCTTTTTGTGAACTTCAACCTTCCGAATATTTTTATGGTAGTCATTAATTTTATTAATTTTTTACTTTTTAAACCCTCTCAATTAAACTTTGTGGATCCACCGCTAGATAAGCTAATTAATTTTCTCTTGAAGTTGTCACACATCGAAGCTATGTGCTGGAAAACACTTTTGTCGATGCAACTCGGCAACTCAGCAAAATCACCTCATTGATGATTTTGATGGTTTGAAAATTTGTGAAGCATGTGTGAGTTACAGTGGGAAAATCCACGGAGATATCTTCCCATGTTCGACCTTGCTTTCATGTTCAATCAATCAATGGAGTTTCGTGTGGATTTCTCATTTCTAAATGGATGTCTGCCACGATCTCCACTTGCTTGTCTTTGTTGCTCCTCTTTTGTCTTTAGCAATTTCTTTTTAACTTCTTTTATATGCTTATACTCAGATCTCTTGTAATTGACGGATTGCAGAAGTAATGAAACAGTAGCAGTAGCAGTAGCCCTAGAACATCTATTAGGGTTCTCGAGAAATCAACTTTTTTACATCTCCGTTGTGCTCTCCCTCTGCGATGTCTCTTCTTTTCCCTTTGTTCCTCCGTTCTCTCGGCCCAAAAAAGTAGCCTCATCTGTCCATACCCTCAAATTTGAGGCTTCCTTGATCAGTTGAACAATTAAAACATGGAAACCAGGAAGAGTTTCTTTACTTCAATTGAACAAAGACATTAATACAGGGCTTTCATTTCATATGGAGTACGTGCAACACACAGCAGTTGACCAATAAATGTGTTTCTTTCTTCCATTGAAATTCTATTGCAATCAAATCCAGGGTTATTTCGTCTGTCTTGGAATTTGTTCCAGCTTTTGTCGACTTTACCCTTTAGCGTTATATGGGCTTAGGGCAAGAATCTTTGATCACGTGAGAGATGATCACCCAGTTCTAAATATCATGTATGTATATGCTGTGGGATGGTTTTTTTTTGGTCACATCTCTCTTCATTTGAAAATTTTGACCTTATAAACACGCAATTAAGGGTGACGGAAAAAGCGTACATGTTCAGAAACTCAATGTACAAAGTAAAGGCTAGGTTCTTCATGTACTCGCAAACTCTATATACAAAGCAAAAACTAGGTTTATTATCTGATATAAGCTAAAAAAATTCACTTCTAGTCATTCCCGCTGTTATTACTTAGATATCATAGTTGCCACTTAAAAAAATTAAAACATTTCAGCAAACGCCCGAGTATATCAATTCATATTTTTTCCCCAGATAATAATCAATAAGAGAACCAGTTGTGCACGCAGCCTATAAGGGAACTAGGAGATGGGACTATCAGCACTCTTTTTATTGGCCACTCCAACGTACAACCGTTCATGCCCAAGGTATATACATATATGTTGATCGTTCCAAGAGTGTCATTAGCATATTAGAAGTGCCAATAAGTTAAGCTTCCCTTCATATATAGAGGAAAACTCAATGTCGAGTTTTTTAGGCACCATTGTTTCTTTGTCCCATAAGTATAGAGATAGTAACTGATATAAATATCAGTCAGTCCGCCATAATTTTTTGACATAAAAAGGGGGGATGGCTCTGTGTGCTCCGAGTCATTATATGGATTTTGATCCAGGAAAACTACCAAAGTACTTGACTTTTACCGACAGAATAAATCTGTCGGTAAAAATCCGTTGCTAAAAATAATTTAAAAATTATTCTACAAAAAGATAAATTCAAAAAAGGAAAAAAAATTCAAATTAGCGACTAATATTTACCGACGGACGTATCTGTCGCTAAAGGTGCTTTTAACGACTAGAATTTGTTCGTCGCTAAAAATTCGTCGATAAATATCCTTTCATGTGTAGGTGAGCCAAAAAATCGGTGATGATAACAATAAATTGATTGTGTTTGTGTGGGTAAATGATGATCATCGCTTACACGGTTTGCTAGAACGGATTACATAGTGGATGAGGAAAAATCAATAAGAATGATGGAGAAGAAAGCTTGAATGCTAGTATCATAAGCCAATGACTTGGAGAGTTACAAAGAATGGTCAAAGATTCTAAAATACGTACATATCTACTACATCAAGCAATAATAAAGAAGTGAAGATAAAGATTGAAGAAGGCCGTGAAGCTACATAAAAAACCTAGAAGCAATTTAGAAAAAAAAAAGTTTAAAGAAAGCAAAAGAGGGTTCTATAGAGTTTATGTAGTAGATAGGTATTTTAGAAACTTCCACAAACATATATAGACCATAAGCATATGGTTCATTTTATGTTTCTCCCACTAAGTGATGATCATCAAATTTGATTACGTCTTCATGATATCAAATAATGGAATATTATATCAATTGCTCTTCCGCTCCAAAAAAGCATTGATATGCCCCATAACACCATTTGTATGTTCTTTTGGTGTACAAACCCTTTTTCTTATGGTCTTGTGGAGCATCAATTTGCCCCCGCCGTAACACCAATTATTTTCTTTTTGTGTGGAAACCATTTTACAGTAAAAAAATATCATTCTTAACTTTTCTCAACAAAAAATACTTCATCAACTTTTTTGCCAATTTCTGGTACACCATCGAGTTCACATAAATGGCTTGCAGAAATTTCTTTAGAAATAGTAACTTCAAACAACTCGCCCAACACCCGCACAGTTAGCACAAATCTTTATCTACTGTAATCTGCAATTCTACCAAGATTTGAGTGGACATTCCCAAACACTTTGAATTACATGTTTTCCACCGGCGTGCCAATGTTTGTGTCAAAATGTGAATGCTACACTTGATTTCAAGTGCAGGTTAATTTTTTGCCTTTCTCTAAGGACCTTTTTAAAGTGTTTGAAAAATAGAAGTAATGATCGAAGTGAGAATGTAACGAATGCGCCCAAATACAAAATGAAAGCATTTAACTTTTAAGAAGGCATGCTGTGAATAAGCTAGTCCACTCCTATGAAGGTTTTGAAAAGGAGGTTAAAAGGATTTTGATTGAAGTGGATGATGATGACACGATGAGTGTTGCAACACATTCTGAGAGTGTGATTGAAACCATAGAATTGATGAGATTTCATTTCAAATCATCAAGGTTTGGACCATTAAGAAAAGGAATTGGAATTGAAATTCATTGGATTTGTTTCTATTTAGTCCACTTGCTTTAGCATGGAGCGTCTTTTCCTCGCAAATCTCATATATATATATATATATATATATATATATATTGGATAATTATCATTTTGTAAATCTCACTTTCATAGTGTATAATATGATATAATAAATAGTCCACTTGCAACGATGTGTCACAATGTTGAACAATTATCTATGCATGAAAATTTAAGCATCATGCTTTACATGTTTTTCATATGATTTATGTGCTTGCGTCTGAAATTTTTTAAGAGAAAATAATTGGTGGTTGTTTAATATGGAGTACTACGTATCAGTTTATGCAGTGCTAACTATCACTAATATTATGGCAATTAAACAAACTTGGTAGGTTTTGGGTCACCTATCTAGCTGTATAGTAAGCCCAACTATAATTAACCGTAATTTGGAAAAATAAAAAATGAAAATACAAAACCAACACGTCTCTCTCAGTCTCCTTCTACTTCTCTTTCTTTAGAGGTGGAGAGAATGTACAACCCAAAATTTTTCATTTTATCGAAAAATTTTGTACTAACCTTGACCTAATCAGTCTTGGGGTCTTTAATTTAGTAATATCGAAAAGTTTTGCGTGAACTAGGAAAAATAACTAAAGTTTGGGGGTTTTTAAAGTAAATTTTCTTTTATGGTAAATATATATAACGTGACTTATAGGATCGAGTCATCCCATGTGTTTTCTTCTCCTTCTTACGTAAAATCCCTAGGAGAAAGGTGGCTCTCGATCAAAGAAAAAAAAAATTCATGAATCCCTATACTGAGCATATACCCAGACTTTGACAAGTCGTAATTTGCTCATACGATATCCAATTAAGTGATTCAAAAGCCTAAATTGCGAAAAAAAATTAGATCTAAAACTTTTTAGAAGAAGTAAAATTTATTTGAGATCATCTTCAGATCCAAAATAATGTTTTCCCAAAATGGGACATATTTCCTGTCTAGGTTTTTTACTAGCCCTATCTTTCTTATTCGATATCCAATTTAGGGAATTCAAAAACCTATATCACTTCGAGATCTACAATTTTGTAGAAGGAATAGAGTTCTTTTGATATTGTATTTAGGCCCAAAATATCAATTTTCTACTCGGACATATTTTCTTTCATATATAATCCTTACCCTTTTCTCTCGAATTCAGCCTTGTGGGGGTGTTTTAAGTGTGATATCGTGAGTAAGTTTGGTGTTGTTGTGTGTGCACGCTATGACTTAGTGGTGGCTATGTTTGATGAGGAAGAAGAGAGAGAGTAGCAATTTGGGTTAGGGTTTCTTGAGGAGGAAGATGACGATGAGTAAATATTTAGCGAGCAGTCCATGTTTTGATTTTTTAAAGCCATTTAAGTGACTGATTTAGGCAAAGTACAAAGAAGAGAGCCCTATTATTTTAAGAAGATATACCTTGCCAAAACGTTTGGGATTTTTCTGTGTCCCCAAATAGCATTAAATAATTTATCAATAATGAGGAATTCCCGATTTAATTAGGGTATCAAATCAAATTATTTTATCTAAAATTTTTAGGGGAACCTTATATTACTGAAATTGTTCAGTGTATAAAATTTTGTAACATTTTGAGGTGATAAAAATTTTACCAGAACCGGTCTCTGAATGCTTGATCTGGTTAGCGGTTACAGATTTTTGAGCTGAAAGTTGTTTTTAAAATGTTTTAGTCCAAAAATAACTTTGGGATACTTAAAAGATTCTTTTGAAGTATTTTTAGGAATTATTCGGAGCGAGGGCGACCGGGGGATGTTTTGGTAGTTTGCCAAAAGAAGATGTTTTTGTGATTTAGACACGAGATGGGTGTTTTGAGTAATTTTCCATGCGTGGGGTAATTTAGAATTTTCGCATAACCGACGAGCGGGTCGTTCTAAGAGTAGGAGTGAGTTGGTGCTAGGTTTACAATATCATAGAATAAATTATATTTTCATAATAGGATTGTTCTGTTTAGGTCAACACTGAGGAGTATCCAGTTTAGACAAGCATAGCTTGGATCGAGGTAATGGATTTTATCCAAAACCCCATCTCATCAAATTGACATAGTATATCTTATTCTGAGTTGTTATCAAATTTTATTGAACTCTGATATTTTTATTGTCATAAAAATATTTTCAAATGCCCATGAAACCCTTATTTGACCCTTAAAGCAATCGTTTGAAATTCTTTATTAATTATCACGTGTTTCATTAATTCGATCATCGTAAAACATTTTGAATTGTAGTTATTTCTTCTAAATATTGACATGAGTTAGTAAATCTAGGAGTTATAAGGATGGTGTGTACTGTTGGCATTATAAGGATGGTCTATTTGGTTGGATTGAATTACTACCTAAATGAACTAGTTAGTGTATATATGCATATGTAAAGTGTATTGAACACTTCTGGGATGGTTTTGCTATAGTGTATTGCTCATGTTCAATGTTATCTATTTCTATTACTTGTTGTACATGAAATGTTTATTAACTTGGAGGGATAGAGTTTATACTCTTCCCTATGTCTATATCGAAATGCAGTGATTTTATTTAAAAATCATTTTTTAAAAATTGTCATTTAACCACATATGAAGAAAAATCGTTCAAATTGTTTCGTTTTTAATTTCTTGATGGATCTTATTGGGCTTTCAAAAGCTCACTCTCGTTGGACTTCCTTTCCGCAGGTGATAACCAACATTATGTTGCTTGAGTATTGATTAGAACCGAGCGAGAGAATTTAGGATTTTGTATTGATCATTAAAACCCCTGCGTGTTTGAATATTATTATTTAAAATCTTTCAGACTTAGATTTCATGTTCCTTCAATGTCAGTTTACTGAGAGAATGATAATGGTTTAGCTGCTCTGATAATAGTCGTTCATTTGTTAAGTTTGAGGGAATTACTGCCTCAGTGTGAGTGATTGGGCGAGTGACTTACGTTCCGGATTTTCGGGGCTTTATAGGCAGTGACACAATAGCTTGCGAATCAGGGCTTCATTGGTTTGGAATATACCTGCACACATCAAAGATGCTAAGCTAATCGACGTATGAAATCTTTTGGTAGTGTTTATTGTAGGGGCAGTGGTGGTCAATATAATTGTGCTTTGAATTTAGAGGAGTGGTGGTGCCGTGATGGTAACCGATATTAAAGGGTTTGGTGTTTGGCGGTGTTGGTCAGTGTGGTGGTTGATGTGGTTATTAATGGTTATTGTGGTCTTCGTTGTTCATGGGTGTTGGTAACTGCTAATGGTGGCGACGGTCAATGGTATGGTGATGGCCATGTTGGTGGGTTGGTGTTTTTGGGTGATAGGTGTGGGTGGTGAAAATTAAAGATAAGAAGAGACATAAAATGTTTCTAACAAAAGTTAAAAGGCGGATCTCTAAAAAATAAAAAAATCAAAACTGAAAACTCCAAAACGCAGTTTTGAAAAAGAAACACCATATTGAAAACCAATTTATAAAAATGAAAAGAAAAAAAAAACTAAAATTGCCTGTCAAATATCATTATTTTTTTTCAATTTTTAAAAATTGAATAAAAAGCTTAAAATAATAATTATTTCAAACGCTACCTTGATTGCTTCCTTTGTAGCTTTTTTTTATCTATTACACCACTATGCATGCAAACTGAACAATATGAAAATGTGGCTATAGTATCATTGTTTTATTAGATGAATTTTCTCATGCAAAACAGTTTATAAATCATGCCGATGAGTTGCTAGCCATACAACAAGAACGAAGCATTGGTATGACCTTCAAATTCAAAGTGGATGCTGAATAACTATAACTATGAGAAATCCAAATTTTTTCTAAACCCACTTGTACCTTGGTATCTATAAAAATTGGAGTGACCTCCCATCATAAATGGCTTTTCAAAATAACGAACATCATGTAATCATTTTGCTTTGGCCATTTTTAATATGAAGATGAAACACATATCAATTTAGAGGCTCTAGTGAATTGGCATTATCATATCAATTACTCTTTTGCTATTTTTTTAGCATCAATATTAACCATAATTCCATTTAAAAGTTCTTTTAGTGTACAAAACTTTTTATGGTCTTGTGGAGCATCGATATGCCCCTTGGTAACCCCAATTCTAATTTTCTTTTGGTGTAGAAACCATCTCATGGTCAAAAGTTCATTCTTAACTTTTTTCAACAAACGATAAATTATCGACTTTTTTGCCTTTTTTGGCACATGCACCATCGAGTTTACATAAATGACGTGCACCATTTTTTGTGCAAGTTTCAGTCCCCAATAGAAGTAGTAACTTCAAACGACTCCCCCAACACATGCATAGTTAACTCAAAATCTTCATCAATTGTAGTATGCAATTCTACCAAGATTTGAGTGGTTGTTCCACTGGACGTGCCAATATTAGCGTCAAAATGCATATTCTACACTCGATTTCAAGTGCATGTTATTTTTTTCGCCTTTCTCTAAGGACTTTTTTTAAAGCGCTTGAAAAATTAGAAATAATGATCGAAATGAGAATGTAAATAACACGCCAAAATGTAAAATAAAAGCATATATTTTTAAGAAGGCGCGCTTTGAATAAACTGGTCTACTCTTATGAAGGCTTTGAAAAGGAAGTTAAAAGGATTTTGATTAATGTGGATGATGATGATGATAAAATGAGCCTTGCAAACACATACTTATAGTACATCAAAAAATAACCAACACTTAAGAAATAATTTCTAAAAATGAAAATAACTTCTCTTGACAATTGGATAACTACCCTCTAGAAAATCAGAACACATTTTACATAAGCTAATTTCTTTAGATAAGAAAATAACCTCCAAACTTGCATTCATCATCATCTCTTTTTTGCAAATAATGATTAGACACCTTGAGCAATTAAGTTCCTATTTAATTAATAAAAACCAAGCCTAGAACCTTTTAGAGCTTGTTTGGATGAAGAATTTATAAAATACTATAAAGTTTAGAATCCCTTCATTCTAAAAAATCCTTGTATTTTGAAATCTCAGAAATTATAAAGTTTAATGTTTGACAACTTTTGCATATGGGGTATCGTATAATAATAATGGTCATGAAATAAATGTATCACAGATAAATGGGTGAAGCAAAAGATGAAAAATAGATGGCTGGGATTAAAAAGGACCGGGAGAGAGAGTGATGAGCGTGGAAAAAGTATAAGGACATATGGCAAGAAAAAAGGCTTGAATATGGAAGGCGGTTCTCGTGTGGATTTGACAAAAATTAGTCTAAAGTGGTTATTTCAATTGGCATGGGGATTTGGGCCTCTCATATCCTTTCTAAATTTTACAAATTATCTTTTGTAATTACCAAACAGTGAATTTCATTCAAGGTAATTTCAAGTTCTCTTCAAATTAGAATCACTAAATAAAATACTTTATCCCTCTATGAATTATAATTAAATAAATAATTTTGCAGCCTTATACTATGGATCTATTCACTATCAAAGTAAGAAATATCCGTTTAGATTGAGTACTTATCGATGATAAATTTATTTGTTGGTGCCAAGAATATGCTTGAAGAAACCCTTTTCTGGCTTCGTAACATATTGAAGTGGTACTAGAACCCATGATAACACTTGGACAGTTCTTGCCGAAGAATTGAGCATGGAGGTTTAAGTTGTGCTCTCAGCGGGAGCATGGAGGTTAGCTGTGTTGTAAAATAGTATCACAGGTTTGGTAATGTATGCTAACAAAAACTGAAAAATATTAGTCTCAACTTTTTTGTGCTGGTGCTATTTATGCAGCTTCCATTCATAAAGACGTAGGGTAGTATGAACATTATCATATTCTCTTACAACTTAATGATAAAATTAGTTGTGCCTAACTAGAGAGTAATCTGGTAGAAGTCATTGTACAATTAGGGAGTGCCTAACTAGAGAGTAATCTCTCTGTGTGCCCCATCCTGCCAGCTTCATTATTAGGTGCCTTGTCCTACTATCGTTTTCAGTATGCCATTCCCGAGCTGATACCTGTATTGAGCCTATCAAAGCAATATAGGTTTAACAAGAAGGGATAAAACACGTTCTTTAGTCACATCGTCGTCAATGCCACGGTCATCTCCGAGCTGATACATGCATTGAGCCGTCCTCGCGAGATTTATTACAGTATCAATAAAAATCCCAGTCAAGGGAGAATACCCGGCCTTCGTTTATCTTCTTCCAAGCCTCGCTAATTAAGTGTTTTATGTACCTACGCGCTTCTTCTTCAGAGCAACTGATTTCATTCATGTAGCATTGTGTTGATTTAGGGCTGTCGCCTATCTTCAACTGATCCTGAACCATGGTAGAACAAAATGAAACCATCATAATATGTCTTTCTTCATCATCTACATATCTTTATGCATGTCTGCTAACAAAACCTGTTTCTTTGAACATCATGAGGCTCTATATCGATTATGTCATGACTTGAAATGAAAAGTTTTTCCTATCATACAGGATCATTTAAGGTGGATAGTACAAGAATTCTAGTTCGTTTTTTTTCTTGAATGCGTTGAATTTCGAGGTTATTCAGCTTAACTGACTTGGCGGGTACTCCTCACCTAAGAATCTCTCCCAAATCCCAAATCTATTGTAGTCCAAAAGTGTTGAAGCAGAAAATGTATGAAAAGTAAGTATTGTTGCGTTTTTTCTTCTTATCATACTTCAATCAAAGAACACTAAGATTGCAAGCTCTGGAGCAGAAAGTAATGAGAAGCAAGTATTGTTGAGTTTCTTCCGCTCGGTTCTAAGTTCAAGTTTCATTCCACTTATAAAACTTCACAACTTCTCTCTGTCGAGAGTTTCTAATGGTGTGGCAAAGTGTCTTTTGCAAAAGTTTCATATTGGACCAGTTCTCCTTCTCCCATGTGAAAGAACTCTTAAAAGAAAGATATAAGGGTTTTGTTAGCAATCTTTCAATCCAAAAAAAGTGCTGCGGAGAATTGAGGAACTTAGCTTGCTTACCTGTGACGTTACCAGGTCATTTGAAAGTCTTACAATCATTGATGACCAACGAATTATGTCTGAATGTTTGTCCAGGCAATCCAGTGCCTCCTTTGTCATTGGATTAGCGAATGAGTTATAAGCGTGCACTAACGTTAAAGGAGCTCCTACTGAAATGGAAGCATTCTCGATGTATTCCTCAAATGCTGGTGTATATCCCTTATGATACCAGGTTGCTTCTAGTAAGTAAGCTCTACATAAGTCTGTCCACTGAAATTCAGTGCGCCGATATAATTAGGAAACCAAAACAAAAACAATGGATCGTAGAAATTAAGACAACCAAAAAAGTGTTTCACAGATTCTGTTTAAGAGACCTTTTTGTCTCCGAGGGAAATTAAGGTGTTTCACAAAACAGGAGTTCCAGAGTCAGACTTTACCGCGTTTTTGACGTATGAAATGATGCAGGAACCGTGTTCCTTTAGCACATCGTAAGCCATTTCATTGCTGGAGTTGTAAAGAGCGAAGAAACAAATCTTCATGAAGTCTAGAAGTCGATCGAGTTCATTGATGTCCCACCTGAAAGCAGAACCCAAATGCTTCTAAGAAAAAACTTTGGGTTAAAATTGGATATAAATGTCAGTATCTAAACCTCCATTATCACTTTACAAACCTCTCCACGGCATTGGTGAAAAGTTCAAGTTCTTCCAGGGTACCATACACATCGTAGATATCATCAATTACTGTGATAAACGATATGAGCCTCGTGGTCATCCGCCTGGTATACTGCAACTGAGGCTCAAAGTTAATTCCCACGGTCCAAAAAAAGTTCTCCATTAACATGTCCCTAGCAAAGCTCAACTTTTCTGCTAAACCAGTACCCTTCCACCATCTACATATACAACAGAACATTGGAAAGCATCAAAATAGAAAAATATAATTAGCTAAAACAAAAACCAGCAGCGACTAATTAACCATATTCAACCACTCAGAAGCATTCTTCTTCTTCGGAGTGGGTAGCTTTTCGCGGTTATCTACCACTAGTGGGATGTGCACAGTGAGTCACGTGCATGCGTGATGCATGAAGCTTTCAGAAGTGCAGTCATGAATGCTAATATTCAACTTATAAATACCTTGAAGTGTGCTTTAGATCTTCTTGATGAGTGACTTGTACCATGTTGAAATCCAATTTAGCAAGCTCGAGCAATGTAGTGTTTCGTTCTTGTGTCCTTTCATACACATCTATAAACCACCTCGCCTCCAGTCTTGGCATCCTCCAATGCAGCGGTAGCTCCAAGGCATGACTCACAAATGTGGCAAGATTCTGATCCATCTTCTGGTCCTTGAGGCTTTCCGTAAGATGTTTAGCTGTAAAATGTCTAGCCTCGTCCAAGAGACCCTCACCCCTGATTGAAAGGTATGATGCTTCATACAAGTATAACATCCCCCTCGTATCCTCACAAATACACAGCTTGAAATTCCCAGCTTCATCCTTAAAACTGTTAAAGATCTCTGCAATCAACAATGTACACGGTCAAATATAAGCTAATTAAAACTTACAAACAAGGAGAAAAGACACAGGCACATTTTCTTTTTCCTCTTGTCAATTTTTTCGGGCTAAACTACCTTGAGGCACATCAAATCCGTGCTGCCTATAGAGTCTGAACTCAAGAGCTATAGCATACAAATCTGCCTCTTTGTTCCATCTATTGCTTTTGTTCGTGTTGCTGTGTATGCGCTCCAAGGTTCTTTTTATCTCAACCTCAAAATGATAAGATATACCCAGCCTCTGCAAAGTGTCAATTAACTGGAATTTGTTCAATGGCTCCTCCACTTGGTCAAGCATCCTCCTGATATCTCGCTTCAATGTGTCGGCTCGCCTTGTGTAACTCTCTCCCTACATGAAGGATGACCAATGTATAGGTAATAAATGTATTCGATACTAAAAAGAAGTCTAAATTAAACAGCCGCCAATATATTAACCCGTATTCCTTCCGTCCCTTTCAAAGATACATTTTTAGTTGGTGTGTGGCTAGATAACTTCTAAAGACAGATTACGAATTCCAAATTAAACAACCGCCAATATATTAACCCATACTCTTTCTGTCCATTTCAAAGAGACCTTTTTAGTTGGTGTGTGGCTAGATCACTTCTACAGACAGATTACGAATTCCCATACTAGCAATATATACTTGCCTCTAATTGAATTGAGGTGAGAGAAGAAACTGAAGGACCACATTAAAAAGAAGGATGGAAAACAATATTAATGTATTTTGAAACAAGGTCTCTCAAATTTGGATAGAGAGACTACCACAAAATTGCTGGTAAGTGACTCCACATAATCATGATCCCACGTTGGGGGATGGTAACTGTTGGAGTATTTTAACAAAAAATTCTCTTTGTTTTCAAGATTGGTTTTGAAAAAGCATTGAAGTTTTGAGTAAAACCATAAAAGTACTTTAGTCCCACATTGCTTGAAAATGGAAAGAGAACATTTTCTTACATACTTAAACTTTTGGAAAGTTTTTGTCCCACATTGGCCTTTGTAAAGAACTTTAAGGAGTATATAAAGTAACACTACTTGGCCTTTTTGTAAGTTGTGTTTGAGTCTAAGACTCGCACGCGCATGGGGGAAAGGACAAGTACGGATGCTCTGTGGCAGCATTCTGGCCTCCCCAGAATTCTTATGGGTCTATAGTGAGACCATATATACTGTAAAATATAGCTGTTGGGCAACAGTCATATTATTCATTACCCTCCAACAGTCACATTTTCTTTTATTACATAACATTCATGTTTTTATTGCAGCATTTTATTTCTGAAATGAGTTTCGGATTTATTTCATTGTAACAGATTTTCAACAGCTCTTTTTCTTCACCTATAAAAGGAGACATCTTCCTCACTTTCCAAACACACAACTCTCTTTTCTGACAACTCTCAAACTCTCTTTTCTGATTTCTAAACACTTAGACTTGTGGGCATTTTGGTAAGGTATCGAGTGAAGCTTCTGCTTCATTCGTTTGTGCAGAATTACGAGTGAAGCAACAGTGAAAGCTGGGCTGTTGTATCCCGGAGGCGACGCGTTAATAACCTTGCTGCACCGGTGGTAATTCTCCGAAGGGGCGCGAATCGTCTTAAGAGAGCGACCTAGTCCGCGCCTCAGCCAGCTATTTTATATTATATTTTTGGAGTTGTTCTTGCCTGTTTCTTGCAACAATTCCAACAATTTAAGACGATTTCTCAATGGCGGATTCCACCATGACTTCTGCTGCTCCTGCTACCAACTCGAATGACTTGAATAAGCCATTCCGTTTTGGTGGTCAAAACTTCAAAAGATGGGCTAGCAAGGTATTGTTCTATCTTAAGTTGATGAAGGTAGTGTGGATTTTAACTGCCAAAAATCCAAAGAAGGTAGATACAAAAAATATGAGTGAGGAGGAGTTAGCGGAACATGAAAAATATACAGCGAAGTGGGGAAATGATGAAGAAGATTGTCGTAATTATTTGCTCAATTGTCTTTCCGATGAGCTTTATGATTATTATTCTCACACTTACAATTCTGCCAAGAGAATGTGGAAAGCGTTGCAGCAAAAATACGACACCGAAGAAGCTGGAAAAAAGAAGTACGCGTGTAGTCGTTTTTTCAATTACAAGATGTCGGAGAATGTATCGGTTGTAGCTCAGACGCATGACCTCCAGATGATTGTACACGAAATCATCTCCGAAGGAATCAAAGTGGACGAACAAATGCAAGTGGCGGCCATCATAGACAAGTTGCCGAACTCGTGGAAGGAGTTCCAAAAAGGCCTCCGTCACAAGCAATCGGAACTGTCAATAGTCAACCTCATGGCGCGGCTTCAAATTGAGGAGGAAGCTAGAAAGCAAGACAAGAAGAATGAATCTCTTACAAACACACATGCCAACTATTCCAACAGCCACCAAGGTAATGGTAATGCTAGCGGTAATGGTGTTAAGGTAAACTTCCTAACGTCGAGTGATAGCGCTCCTAAGGGTCAAAATAATTTTCAAAGACAAAATAATTTTTTGAATGCTAGAGGCAAGCATATGAAAAACAAAGGTTTTAAAAATCAACATTCTTCCTTTGCCTCGAAGAAATGGAATCAAGGCCAATCTTCCAACCGTGGAAATAGCAACAAGAAAAATAAAAATTCAAATAACAATTCTAGCAACAACAATTTTGCAAATGAAGGTTTTGCAAATGGTGCATGTTTTAGTTGTGGAAAACAGGGGCACCAAGCTAGAAATTGTCGTTATAGGAAATTTGGTTCAGCTCCACAAGCTAATGTTACTGAAGAACCGCTTGTTGCTATGATTTCGGAAATAAATTTGGTTGGAAGTGAAGACGGATGGTGGGCCGACTCCGGGGCATCAAGACATGTTTGTCATGACAAAAATTTGTTTCAAAACTATGTCCCGGTAGAAAAAGACAAAAAGGTTTTACTTGGTGATTCTCATTCCATAAAAGTCTTAGGCATGGGGAATGTTGTTCTTAAGTTTACCTCGGGCAGAATTTTGACCCTTAAGGATGTGCTACACACTCCGGATATTAGGAAGAACTTGGTGTCCGGTTATCTCCTCAACAAGGCAGGATTCAAGCAAACATTCGAGTCCGACCAATTTGTACTATCCAAGAACGGTATGTTTGTTGGTAAAGGCTATGCATGTGATGGTATGTTTAAACTAAATGTTGAAATGAATAAAGCATCTACTTCCGTTTATATTGTGTCTTGTGTGAATATTTGGCATGCTCGTCTTTGTCACATAAATGGCAAATATCTTAAAGATATGAGTCATGTAGGACTTTTGCCTAAGTTGCATAATGAACTTGAGAAATGTGAATTTTGTAGCATGACCAAAATCACTAAACAACCTCACCACAAAGTCGAAAGAAATTCTGAATTACTAGAGTTAGTTCATTCAGATATATGTGAATTTGAAGGCATTTTGACACGTGGTGGAAAAAGGTATTTTATCACTTTTATTGATGATTTTTCTAGATATTGTTATGTTTATCTCATGAAAAATAAAAGTGATGCTTTTGAAATGCTTACTGTGTTTATCAAGGAAGTAGAAAATCGTTTTGATAGGAAGATAAAAAGATTGAGAAGTGATAGAGGCATGGAATATGACTCCTTAGGCCTTATCACATATATCCAATCTTTAGGGATAGTTCATGAAACTACCCCTCCTTATTCGCCAGCCTCTAATGGTGTGGCTGAAAGGAAAAATAGAACTTTGATCAATTTAACTAATGCCATGCTTGCTAGCTCTGGTGCACCTAAGTATCTTTGGGGTGAAGCTCTCTTGACTGCAAACTATGCCCTTAATAGAACACCTAGAAAGAAAATTCTCAAAACTCCTTATGAATTGTGGAGAAATAGAAAACCAAATTTAGAACACCTTAGAGTTTGGGGTTGCTTAGCCTTTGTGAGGATTTTCGACCCAAAAATTCCCAAATTGGGAATTAGAGCATCACGTTGTGTTTTTGTGGGTTATGCTCTTAATAGTAAAGCTTATAGGTGTCTTGATCTTGAGAATAATGTTGTGGTTGAATCTATGGATGTGATATTTCATGAAGATAAGTTTCCTTATAAATCCAAAGATAGTGGGGGTGAAGAAACCGAAACCATAGAATCATCCCAACCTAGTCAAGAGGCAAGTTCTTCGCAACCTCTTAGCGTAAGAAACGAAGAACATAGAAGGAGCAAACGTACAAGGGTAGAGAAAGACTTTGGCCCTGACTACCTTGTATATAATGTTGAGGGAAGTCCTATTACCCTAGAAGAAGCTTTATCTTCACCAGACTCTGACCTTTGGAAAGAAGCTATAAATGATGAAATAGAGTCTCTAATGGCTAATAGAACATGGAAGTTAGTTGACTTACCTCCAGGTTGTAAATCCATAGGTTGTAAATGGATTCTAAGGAAGAAGCTTAAACCTGATGGTACAGTTGACAAGTTTAAAGCGAGGTTGGTAGCAAAGGGGTTTAAACAACGAGAGGATATTGACTTTTTTGATACTTTCTCACCGGTCACTAGAATAACATCCATTAGGCTTTTAATTGCTATAGCAGCAATCCATAACTTAGAGATTCACCAAATGGATGTTAAAACAGCCTTCCTAAATGGGGAATTAGAAGAGGAGATTTATATGGACCAACCAGAAGGTTATATCCAACCAGGGCATGAGAGCAAGGTGTGCAAGTTAACTAAATCCCTATATGGGTTGAAAAAGCCTCCCAAGCAATGGCATGATAAATTCGATCAATGTGTTCTAGCTAGTGGTTTTAAAGCAAATGAAAGTGATAAATGCATATACTATAAATCTGAAAATAGTGAGCATGTTATCATTTGCTTGTATGTGGATGATCTTTTAATTTTCGGCACTAGCATGAGAATTATTGATTTCACCAAATCTTTGTTGAAAAAGAATTTTGAAATGAAAGATTTAGGTGAAGCTGATGTGATTCTAGGTATGAAAATTACTAGAACTCGTGATGGCATATTTCTTGATCAAGCTCATTATGTTGAGAAATTTTTGAGGAAATACAAATATTTTGATTGCAAAACTGCATGCACTCCTTTTGATCCTCAAAATCATTTATATCCAACTAAGCTTGATGTTGATGTTATGAATCAAAAAGAATATGCAAGTATTATTGGTAGTCTAAGATATGCTACTGATTGCACAAGGCCTGATATTGCATATGCTGTTGGTGTTCTTAGTAGATTTACAAGTAAACCTAGTCTTGAACATTGGAATGCCATGTATCGTGTTATGGGTTATCTTAAAAGAACGATTAACCATGGCTTGATGTATCAAAGGCAACCAGCTGTTCTTGAAGGTTTTACAGATGCAGATTGGAATTCTCAATCTGGAGATTCCATGTGAACAACAGGCTATGTGTTTACATTAGGTGGTGGAGCTGTATGTTGGAGATCTAAGAAGCAACAGATCATTGCTAAATCCACCATGGAAGCTGAACTAATTGCCTTGGCTTCGGCAAGTGAAGAAGCAGGTTGGCTACGAGATCTATTGTTCGAGATGCCTATGTGGGAAAAACCAGTGCCACCTGTCTTAATTCACTGTGATAGCACTGCAGCCATTGGCAGAGTGCAAAGTAAGTATTATAATGGAAAATCCAGATCAGTTAGAAGAAAACACAGTACTGTGAGATCATACCTTAGCAAAGGTGCGATCAATATTGATTATGTGAGATCAGGCGATAATCTCGCTGATCCACTTACAAAAGCTCTAGCTAGAGAAAAGATCTGGTGTACATCGAGGGGGATGGGACTTAAGCCCAAAAATGTATAAGTCACCTATAAGGATACAACCTCCTAGGGACTGGAGATCCCAAGAACTAGGTAAGGAGACCAACGAATTATAGAGTGACTAGTGTTATACATGTACTACTTTTGTCTTATGACAATGTCCCTCCCTATGGTGTAAGTACATGTTTCTCGTAACGATATTGGAGGTTGAGATTCATTGTAATCTCTTAATGAGTTCTATAGCCCATACGGGTGGGATGTAATAGTTACGAGAGCATCCTTGATAGACTCACCTATATGAGTGTGGAAGTGAGGCCGCTTCCTATGAGAATCGGGCTAATTCTCTAGAGCACTCATGAAAATTGGGATAAAGCACATGGCCATAACGTGCTGGGTTATGAAGCTTGGTATAGGATACCTTGAGTCTCGTGTGTGTGATATCTTCTACGTATCCTTAAGTAGCCATCGTTTCAAGGCTGAGTCCACTTTGGCTCTAATACGGGAAGACTGAAACACTAAGTGAAGGTTTCAAGGCAGAGCCACTTTCACAATGCATGAGACTCTCACCTTTTGCCCACTGTCTAAGTTGTGAATTTTTTATTAAAATAAGTGGGGGATTGTTGGAGTATTTTAACAAAAAATTCTCTTTGTTTTCAAGATTGGTTTTGAAAAAGCATTGAAGTTTTGAGTAAAACCATAAAAGTACTTTAGTCCCACATTGCTTGAAAATGGAAAGAGAAAATTTTCTTACATACTTAAACTTTTGGAAAGTTTTTGTCCCACATTGGCCTTTGTAAAGAACTTTAAGGAGTATATAAAGTAACACTCCTTGGCCTTTTTGTAAGTTGTGTTTGAGTCTAAGACTCGCACGCGCATGGGGGAAAGGACAAGTGGGGGAGATACGAGTTTCTGAAATTTACGGATGCTCTGTGGCAGCATTCTGGCCTCCCCAGAATTCTTATGGGTCTATAGTGAGACCATATATACTGCAAAATATAGCTGTTGGGCAACAGTCATATGAGTCAGTACCCTCCAACAGTCACATTCTCTTTTATTACATAACATTCATGTTTTTATTGCAGCATTTTATTTCTGAAATGATTTTTTTCTGAAATTTACGGATGCTCTGTGGCAGCATTCTGGCCTCCCCAGAATTCTTATGGGTCTATAGTGAGACCATATATACTGCAAAATATAGCTGTTGGGCAACAGTCATATTATTCATTACCCTCCAACAGTCACATTTTCTTTTATTACATAACAGTCATGTTTTTATTGCAGCATTTTATTTCTGAAATGAGTTTCGGATTTATTTCATTGTAACAGATTTTCAACAGCTCTTTTTCTTCACCTATAAAAGGAGACATCTTCCTCACTTTCCAGATACACAACTCTCTTTTCTGACAACTCTCAAACTCTCTTTTCTGATTTCTAAACACTTAGACTTGTGGGCATTTTGGTAAGGTATCGAGTGAAGCTTCTGCTTCATTCGTTTGTGCAGAATTACGAGTGAAGCAACAGTGAAAGCTGGGTTGTTGTATCCCGGAGGCGACGCGTTAATAACCTTGCTGCACCGGTGGTAATTCTCCGAAGGGGCGCGAATCGTCTTAAGAGAGCGACCTAGTCCGCGCCTCAGCCAACTATTTTACATTATATTTTTGGAGTTGTTCTTGCCTGTTTCTTGCAACAATTCCAACAGTAACCGGCTAATCGCCTTGCACCGTTCTGAACACACGCCTGGAAGACAGCCTTGGCATGGACGAAGCGTGGGAGTCTGCCCCCATTGTGTGCTTCCTTAGAGATGTTGCTTCCAGGGAAAAGCTTAGGGAAGGTGCAAAGATGGGTTAGAGCCATTGCGCTGTTGAGTTTCTCAGAAAGCTGGTTGAAGGTATCGGCTAAATAAATGCCGCTACTTTTATAGACAGAGTTGAGCTATTACAAAGGTGCTGCACCCTAGTGTGGAAAAGTGGAAAGTCAGATATTTTATGCACTTATTAAATGTTTATTAAATGTTTATTCCTCGTGCTTCATGTTTTTCGTGTGGAATCATATACAGGTTAGGTTCGCACACGTACCCACCTCCGTCAAGTCTACCAAAAAGAAAAAAGGCTTTTACCAATATAATTCAGATCCGGGGATGAACTGCGGAATCTAACTCTGCACAGTACCCCCCCCCCCCTCCCCCGCCATTACACACAAGATGCGAGTCACAAACAATGACAGAAAAATGTTCAATAAGACCCCTAATAATGTCATGATTTAGGCTATTTTCGTAATTTTAGTTGCAGTGTTGAGGTACCTTTAGTTAGAAATAATTTCATTTAAGTCCCTTGCATTTTATCGGTTTTTTATTTAGGTCTTTGTCTTTCAAAATCCTTGAAACTGGTCTATGTACTATGCTCCATAATTAATTAAGCCCCTGTTAGTTTTTTCGGTCCAAAATGACTACATGACAGGCACGTAGTCACTTTTTTTGGGGTACTTTTATCCAACTCCTTTTCAGCCTATTTTGGAGAAATTTCCTAAACAATTTTCCCAACCCATGTCCAACACAGTTGTATTTTTGTTCTCTCCACCCATGCGGTCCACAGATCCACCGCATCAAGCCAAGGCCAAACCCTCCGCTGTCGCAAACCAATGTCGTGACCGATAGCGATCCATTTTCGCGAGCCACATGTATGATCGATGACACTTGTGGGATTGTGGTGATCTTTGTGGGCTGAGGTGGGTTGATGCACTACAAGAAACAGTGCCTTTAGCGACCGCGTAGGTGTCAACGCGATCGCTAAAGGGTTTTAGCAACCGCGGTAGAGCGGTCGCTAAAACGGTCGCTATAGGCCAGGTCCCTAAATTTTAGCGCCCGCTTTTAAACTTCGGCCGCTAAATTTAGCGACCGCCTTATGTGGTCCCTAAATATTTTTTAATTAAATTTTTTTTAATATTTTTTATTATATTATATTATATCTTTCGCGACCGACAATGGCAGTCGCTAAATATTTTAAAATATTATTTTATTATTTTTAATTTTTTAAAATATTAAAATTAGCGACCACTTTTTTTTCCCATTTAGAGACCGCACATAGCGGGCGCAAAACGTGATTTTGCAAAAAAAAAAATATTCCAGGTCAAATAACCTGTCCAAAACTTGTCGCTGAACTAATATCAATTCATAAGCAATTCACATCCATTCCAATCGATCCAAAAACCGATTTAACCTCGGTTGAAACAATTTTGAATGAATGCGTTGAAAGCTTTCAACGCATTCATTCAAAACCGTTTCAACCCCTGTCCCGTATTCATTCAAACAACTTGTCGCATTCATCAAAGTATAGATAAACGTTAACATATGCATTAAAATAATAAAATTCATACAGTTAAATACCGATGATCAATTCAAAATAATAAAATAACATTCATCGCATAAATCTAACCGAACCCCTATCTAAATCACTCGTCGGCAGAACAACAGGCCCCGTCATCATCTTCTTCATTCCTCGATGAAGAAGGCACGTTCGATCTAACAACATCTTCATCGCCCCGGGGGTCACCGGCACTAGGATCATCGGTATCGTTCTGCACGAAGCCATACAAATGATTCAACATCATATATCAAATCAAGATCACATATAGAGCACAAAGTACATAAGTACTTGAGAAAATTTGTATTACTTGTAGTTTGGGCCCCTTTATAATTACATAAGCGTCATCGAGCATCATCCGCATGCTGGCATCAAACAATGTGTTAAAGCGCTCTTCCTCCGTCGTAGCCGTCGCGTCTGCCCGAGGACCGGTACAATTGGTCTCGCCTGACGATTGAGGTCTGCCGGGTAGCAACACTCGTGCGGACTGACGAGGGTGGCCGAGTTTGTGGTCTTTCCTAAGACCCCCCGTAGCGTCTGACCACAAGGAGAACTCGTCCAGCGTCTGGCTACGGTCTGCCTGGGAGTTGGCCTGAACTCTCTCTATAAATAAACTCTGTATAAGAAAATAACAAAAATGTTAGAGAAATTCTATTGGCCGCAATCGCAAAAATGCAATAGGAATACAAAAGTAATACATGAGTTACGTGCTCACCGCAAACTGCTCGGCGCTCTCAGACACCCAGTTCCCATCACTATTCTGGTGTGCGCTCAAAATGGCGGAGCCTCGTAGGGAGCCTCCTGTCAGGGTCCTCCTCTATCAACCTCAGCTCGTGCATGGCAAATGGACGGGAACCAGCACCGTGCTTTATCTTCTTCCCGCTGTGAGTCATCTTCGTGCCTCGCTCACTCAGCATCGCCCAGTCTGGAGTACTCCAATGCGACACCAGCTATCCCCACATGGTTCTGGAGAAGTACTCGGGGTTGTGGTCCTTGGTCATAGATATATTTGTCGTACCAGCCTGAGTTAGCGTCCACCTCCTCACATTCAACATCCATTTCTTGTAGTTCTCAGCACAATGCCACTCCCACGCCTGCCTCCCGAGTTCTCGCTCTCCGTCCGACTCAAATTTGAGATAGTCCTGAACATAATTCAACACAATTGAAAAACACAGTTAGCAAGAAAAATTCAGCGATAATGTACTTCTAAAACCGCAAAAGTAAAGCAAATAAAAAATACTGTGCTCCTTACCAAAAACTTCCCCCAAACAAGCTCTTTGTTTGATTCCGTCCACAACCCCACGTCGCATTAGGCTGTGGGAGGTGAGCCTTGATAATAAGATCGATCTTGGTCCTAACACAATCCTCAACAAAACTAATTACAAGAAATCACAGAGAGATACATCAATCCCAATATAAGTGCATATTACAATAGAATTGAGCTTTGAAAATTAAAAACATACTAATTATTTCGGACATGAACAATAATCCTCTGCTCCGGGGTGGCTGGAAGAGGTATTCTGCGGGTGATACCTTGCGGTACAGATGAACTAGACGCTGCAGATGATGAAAAAGGAAATCATTATATTTATATTTATATATATTGCAAGTACTTGCTTTCAATCCGACACAAAACTAATATCGTCTCACCATAGTCTGAAGCAACTGATGACGATGACTACTGCTCAGTAGTAGTCGTATCACCAATCCTAGGGAGGGGGACTAACTGTGCCGAAGCAGCTCCGCAACAGCCACCTCCACGACCTTGGGGTGCACTGGATCTCGGCATATCTACAATGTAGTTCGCCCGAATAATAGACAACTTAAGTGCAAAACTTAGTATGCTAACAATATGGCACTGCCGACTATAAAAGACAACCCAAATTAAATAGTCAACCACCATCAATGTTAATAATAAACAGGCATGTCTAAAAGTACATTGACAAGAATTGTTTTACTCTACACAGTCAATCACTATCACTAATAGACAACGGAACGTCTTCCTCCTCCTCGACATCTTCGTCCCCTTCATCTTCATCGTCTTCTTCTTCGTCATCAACGTCTTCCTCAGTATTCTCGTCATCGTCATCACCATCATCATCACGGAGGGCTTCAGCATCGACCTCTTCTCTAGCATGGCCTAAATCGCAAAGAGGCTCATCAACAACATCGTTATTCTTTTGAAGCGGTATCACTGTGGGAGCATCATCCTCTTGGTACATCTCAACAAACACATCATCATCAACAAAGCCTCTTTTGGTCTTGATAACAGTATGCCAATTTGGATCCTTCCTTGTCACACGGACACGGACATTGCGTCTGATACCGACACCGACAGGGACACCGCAAAGAGGTGTCGGACACGTGTTTGAAGTGTTAATCAGGGTTAATTAGTGATAATGAAGGTTGATTAGCCTAATCAATGTTGACCAGTGCTAATCACTGTTGATTAGCACGAATCAGGATTAATCAGTGTTGATTAGGGCTAATCGGTGGCGAAACCAGAATTTCACCCTTGGAAGATGATTCTTATTAACCTAATTATCCTATGGAAGATGAACCTAATTAACCTAATTTCAACCCACCATGTCATGTTTCATAAGCGCATTAACCTAATTTCAACCCACCATTCAACTAAATCACATATCTGATCGCCTCAATCCAATTGGGTCCCATCCTCCATCAACGAGATCTCAATTCTCAAATGCTCAATACATAATTAACAACCTAAAATTAAAAATCAAATAATCAATGCTCAAATGGGAAAAAAAGCTTTTCAAAATGCACGTATCCGATATTTCAATCCAATTGGGTCCCATCCTCCTTCAACAATCTCAATTCTCAAATGAACAGGCATGCTTTTAAAATCCTAAGACAGCTAATCGAACATGCACTAGTAACAACCATCTGAAATACTGTGTTGTCTTGAAATTACGAGACATTTTAAAGACAACTAACAAGACATGTAAAGCAAAACATAGCATGCATCCAACATATCCATAAGAACAAAGAAACTACAGCGCAAAACATAAGATATAGACTGCATGCTTTACACATACTGCATGCTTACCTAATGAATTAAAATGACGTTCTCTGCCCAGTTGTAACACCCCAAAATTTTAGAGGTGCTCGAATATTACTGGTTGGATTGAGGAAAAAATTAATGATGATTTTAAGTGACAATTAGGATTGACATTGTCGTGCTTGTTAGGTGTCTTCACGCAATCATGACACCTCATGCTTATTGAGGACTCAGTGTTGATTACTTCTCTGATCGACACTTCATGCTACTTATCATTGTCATGCTTGTGATGTGCAACATAGTATTGCGACACGTCGTGCTTCGAGCCTTGTCGTGCTTGCTAGGTGGCACATCCTTGTTTTGCCACCTCGTGCTTCGAGCTTTGTCGTGCTTTGGTTAGCATTGCCGTGCTTGTTAGGTGGCACATCCTTGTTTTGTCACTTCGTGCTTCGAGCTTTGTCGTGCTTTGATTAGCATTGTCGTGCTTGCTAAGTGGCACATCCTTGTTTTTCCACCTCGTGTTTCTTTCCACCTCTTGCTTCCTAGAAATTTCTATAAATAGGCCTTTGATCTTTTCAAATTACTTTAAGTTATCTTTGACTTTCATCAATAGATTGACAACTACAGAGTGAGAGAAAAAGATTAGTCACAATTATGAAAAAAGAATCATAGGGCCTGATTGGGAGCAATTGTATAAGTGGATTCTTCGTGATTTAAGTAAGGGGAATTCCATATCACTATTCTTTTATGCCACATGGTTATTTCTTAACGTTGTTCGTTGTACTCCAAAACATTGTTGTTCTAAAATCTTGCTCAAATGCGTTGTTTTGAATATTGGTAAATATCTTGATTTTGAAATGTGTTTGCGGGAGGTGACTTTAGTACTTTTGATCAATGACAATGCTCCAGTGATTTGTCTATATGCACGATACGTTATGATTATGATACATATTAGCTTTGGCGGTTCCCTTTGAGGATACCGGCGTGGAAGCAAGATGCTGAAGTGTTATGTTTGATACGTAAATTGGATATTGAATTGGTTTACTAATTGTTTGGGGTACTAAGCCACGGTTGCGTTGACTGTTTGACTATCGAATATTTTGACTGATACTGTATTGTTTAATGTGTTTGATTCTGATCCTGTGGTGCTATAATTATTTCACTTACTGGGCTACCCAGCTCACCCCCCACCATTTACCTTTCCAGTGCAGATGATTATTTGGGTGAGCTTATGCAAGCGGGGGATGTGAGCGGCACTTGCATTTTTGGAGTTTTAGAATTATTTGTAACCTATTTTTAGGGCTTGTAATCTGATGGGATATTGTTGAAATTGTTTTGAAGATATAATATCAGCTACTTGGGTTTTGTATTCTGATTAGGATTGCGCTGTAATATTGTTGGGAAATCTCGATATATATTGTTGGTAAATATGGGGTTGTCACACCAGTAGCAATTTTGACTATCGTACTTATCAACATGCTCTCTATCTTTTTGTATTCATCTTATGCCGTTGAGCTGAACTGATCTCTATCTTTTTCCTTTATTGCTATTATTATAAAAGAATTATTACTATCTTGGAGAAAGATAATCAGAATAGAGAAGCATAAAGCTAATGGTATGGGCAATATTCATCTTGTTTGCTGCTAGACAGAGGAGAACCAAACACATGAATTTTTTTTTACTATTATTATATTCACCAATAGGCCAAAATTTCCATTCAAAAATATTTAGTTTAGATCCATATTAAGAAACTTTTTTGACACGAAAATTTTTGCTAATATTAAGAAACTTTCACGTGGCACTAAACCATCATAGGTGAATATAATAATAGTAAAAAAAATTCAGACGACATCTGAGGGAAAACTATTAATTTTTTTCGGGATGAAGTCGCACAAAGTTTTTATGCCCTTACACAATGCAATGCATAATTGTGTAGAATTAACTTATGAACATGGATAAAAAGTGAGATGCGACCATAAATACGAAACCAATTTAGACGTCAATTGATTTTAGAATTGAAGAAGACGGTGGTGGTTAATTAGTTCAGCTAGTAAAGTCTCTTGATACTATATCAGCAAGCTTGGACATATCCTCAAGGGTTGTAGGATTAAGGAAGGGTGAGGGCAGTTTTACATAAGATTGTGCAACATCTTTAGCTAGCCCGGGAAAAAGGGTTCTGCAAATTCAGGATACATACTATTCGCATCCTGAAATTTTTCTGATTTTTTTTAATATCCATACTGATCTTGAATATGCCCAATATCAGAGGGTATTGATACCGAATGGTAATCTGTGTTTTCAACATATACCATTTTATACGAAAATTTGCAGACCAAAACAGGAACAAGTTTTTGGTGTCTGTGTTGAATTTGTGACAAGCAATATACTAAATGAGATTTTAAACTTATTTGTGTGGCTTAAACATTAAGGAGTAAAACATTTGACGCGATCGAAGATAGCTATAACCTCTTGTATAGCGATAATTAAGAGTCGCAAAATATAGTTAGTGACATTTCTCTTAACACTTTTAGCGACAAATCTTACTGGCACTTTTTTAACGTCACTAAAGAAAAGTCATGAAAAACATTTAACGATTATTGATCGGCGCTACACATGGTATCGTAACTACTATTTTACAATTTGAGTAGTAGCTAAAAAAAATTCAAATAAACATGTATGAACAAAAAAGTACATTTGTTACAAATTTTATAACATGTATAATATTTGTTACTTCATAATATCCATTTTCAATCAATAACAAGAAAAACTTTGATAGTCGAAATTCTAATGTTTAAAAAGATCATTCCCAATATCGATCTTGAATATCGTTATTTTGAAACAAGTTATACCATTCTCGATACCAAATAATATATACCAACTATCAGTTAAGTATAGCGGTTCGTTACGTTTTAAATATACTACACTATGCACGTCCTTACTTGAAAACATACATAGCTACGCACGACCGGGCCACCGTATGACCCCCAAAATTTTGAAAAATCTATTTTTAATTTTTTAAATAATGGGTCATGTTTAAAATATTTACGAAAATGGTACTATATTGTAGTATTATTTTATTAGGATTTTTTATTGTTGTGGTTTTTACTATATTGTAGTATTGCTCCATCTTCATACTTCTAAATTCCAAATATCCGAATTACAAAGAAACACAAATAGATCAAGATTATTACTTTTTTAAAATTTAAATTCTTTTAATATGTTAACTTATACGTGACTATTATCCTTCTACAATCAATTATCTATCTATATATATATATATATATATATATATATATATATATATATATATATATATATATATATATATATATATATATATTGTGTGTGTGTGTGTGTGTGTAAAGCTTATTTCATGTAAGATTAGTAATTTGTTGTTGACTAACCTTTACCAAGTTAAATAAATCACTACAAAGATGGAAATCATGTGACTGGTAGTCAAACTGAGCTTCTATTTTGTATTAAATGTATTCAATAGTAAAACTAATATAATATGCTTCTTTTTGTGAACTTCAACCTTCCGAATATTTTTATGGTAGTCATTAATTTTTTACTTTTTAGTCCCTCACAATTAAACTTTGTGGATCCACCGCTAGATAAGCTAATTAATTCTCTCTTGAACTTGTCAACCATGCAAGCTATATGCTGAAAAACACGTCTGTCGATGCAACTCGGCAACTCAGCAAAATCACCTCATTGATGATTTTGATGGTTTGAAAATTTGTGAAGCATATGTGAGTTACAGTGGGACAATCCACGGAGATATCTTCCCATGTTTGACCTTGCTTTCATGTTCAATCAATCAATGGAGTTTCGTGTGGATTTCTCATTTCTAAATGGATGTCTGCCACGATCTCCACTTGCTTGTCTTTCTTGCTCCTCTTTTGTCTTTAGCAATTTCTTTTTAACTTCTTTTATATGCTTATACTCAGATCTCTTGTAATTGACGGATTGCAGAAGTAATGAAACAGTAGCAGTAGCAGTAGCCCTAGAACATCTATTAGGGTTCTCGAGAAATCAACTTTTTTACATCTCCGTTGTGCTCTCCCTCTGTGATGTCTCTTCTTTTCCCTTCGTTCTTCCGTTCTCTCAGCCCAAAAAAGTAGCCTGCCTGATCAAGCTGTCATCTGTCCATACCCTCAAATTTGAGGCTTCCTTGATCAGTTGAACAATTAAAACATGGAAACCAGGAAGAGTTTCTTTACTTCAATTGAACAAAGACATTAATACAGGGCTTTCATTTCATATGGAGTACGTGCAACACACAGCAGTTGACCAATAAATGTGTTTCTTTCTTCCATTGAAATTCTATTGCAATCAAATCCAGGGTTATTTCGTCTGTCTTGGATTTTGTTCCAGCTTTTGACGACTTTACCCTTTAGCGTTATATGGGCTTAGGGCAAGAATCTTTGATCACGTGAGAGATGATCTGCCAGTTCTAAATATCATGTATGACCCCTTATAAACAGGCAATTAAGGGTGACGGAAAAAGCATACATGAAGAAACTCTATACAAAGCAAAAGCTAGGTTCTTCACGTACTCGCAAGCTTCACATTTCGATCAACTCGACTCACCATTTGCTTATTGATCTCATCTCACATGGTTCGTTTTAGAAAAAAATGAAAACATTATATTACAGAGAGGTGTATTTATTATCTGATATAAGCTAAAAAAATTCACTTCTAGTCATTCCCGTTGTTATTACTTAGATATCATAGTTGCCACTTAAAAAAATTAAAACATTTCAGCAAACGCCCGAGTATATCTATTCATAATTTTCCCCCAGGTAATCAATAAGAGAACCAGCAGTGCACGCAGCCTATAAGGGAACTAGGAGGTGGGACTATCAGCACTCTTTTTATTGGCCAATCCAACATACAATCGTTCATGCCCAAGGTACATACATATATGTTGATCGTTCCAAGAGTGTCATTAGCAGATTAGAAGTGCCAATAAGTTATTAAGCTTCTCTTCATATATAGAGGAAAACTCATTCTCGAGTTTTTTAGGCACCATTATTTATTTGTCCCATAAGTATAGAGATAGTAACTGATATAAATATCAGCCAGTCCGCCATAATTTTTTGACATAAAAAGTGGGGATGGCCCTGTGTGCTTTGAGTCATTATATGGATTATGATCCAGGAAAACTACCAAAGTACTTGACTTTTATCGACGGAATAAATCCGTTGCTAAAAATAATTTAAAAATTATTCTGAAAAAGATAAAGTCAAAAAAGGAAAAAAAAAAATTCAAATTAGCGACTAATATTTACCGACGGACGTATCTGTCGCTAAAGGTGCTTTTAACGACTAGAATTTGTTCGTCACTAAAAATTCGTCGATAAATATCCTTTCATGTGTAGGTGAGCCAAAAAATCGGTGATGATAACAATAAATTGATTGTGTTTGTGTGGGTAAATGATGATCATCGCTTACACGGTTTGCTAGAACGGAATACATAGTGGATGAGGAAAAATCAATAAGAATGATGGAGAAGAAAGCTTGAATGGTAGTATCATAAGCCAATGACTTGGAGAGTTACAAAGAATGGTCAAAGATTCTAAAATACATATCTACTACATCAAGCAATAATAAAGAAGTGAAGATAAAGATTGAAGAAGGCCGTGAAGCTACATAAAAAACCTAGAAGCAATTTAGAAAAAAAAGTTTAAAGAAAGCAAAAGACGGTTCTATAGAGTTTATGTAGTAGATAGGTATTTTAGAAACTTCCACAAACATATATATACCATAAGCATATGGTTCATTTTATGTTTCTCCCACTAAGTGATGATCATCAAATTTGATTACGTCTTCATGATATCAAATAATGGAATATTATATCAATTGCTCTTCCGCTCCAAAAAAGCATTGATATGCCCCATAACACCATTTTGGTGTACAAACCCTTTTTCTTATGGTCTTGTGGAGCATCAATTTGCCCCCGCCGTAACACCAATTATTTTCTTTTTGTGTGGAAACCATTTTACAGTAAAAAAATATCATTCTTAACTTTTCTCAACAAAAAATACATCATCAACTTTTTTGCCAATTTCTGGTACACCATCGAGTTCACATAAATGGCTTGCAGAAATTTCTTTAGAAATAGTAACTTCAAACAACTCCCCCAATACCCGCACAGTTAGCACCAATCTTTATCTACTGTAATCTGCAATTCTACCAAGATTTGAGTGGACATTCCCAAACACTTTGAATTACATGTTTTCCACCGGCGTGCCAATGTTTGTGTCAAAATGTGAATGCTACACTTGATTTCAAGTGCAGGTTAATTTTTTGCCTTTCTCTAAGGACCTTTTTAAAGTGTTTGAAAAATAGAAGTAATGATCGAAGTGAGAATGTAACGAATGCGCCCAAATACAAAATGAAAGCATTTAACTTTTAAGAAGGCATGCTGTGAATAAGCTAGTCCACTCCTATGAAGGTTTTGAAAAGGAGGTTAAAAGGATTTTGATTGAAGTGGATGATGATGACACGATGAGTGTTGCAACACGTTCTCATGTTTGGAACCATAGAATTGATCGAGTTTCATTTCAATTGCTCAAATTTTGTTGTTTGGAACATTAAGAAAAGGAATTGGAATTGAAATTCATTGGATTTGTTTCTATTTAGTCCACTTGCTTTAGCATGGAGCGTCTTTTCCTCGCAAATCTCATATATATATATATATATATATATATATATATATATATATATATATATATATATATATATCAGTTTTTAAATCTCACTTTCATAGTGTATAATATGATATAATAAATAGTCCACTTGCAACGATGTGTCACAATGTTGAACAATTATCTATGCATGAAAATTTAAGCATCATGCTTTACATGTTTTTCATATGATATATGTGCTTGCGTCTGAAATTTTTTAAGATAAAATAATTGGTGGTTGTTTAATACGGAGTACTACGTATCAATTTATGCAGTGTTAACTATCGCTAATATTATGACAATTAAACAAACTTGGTAGGTTTTGGGTCACCTATCTAGCTGGATAGTAAGCCCAACTATAATTAACTGTAATTTGGAAAAATAAAAAAATGAAAATACAAAACCAACACGTCTCTCTCAGTCTCCTTCTACTTTTCTTTCTTTAGAGGTGGAGAGAATGTACACCCAAAATGTTTCATTTTATCGAAAAATTTTGTACTAACCTTGACCTAATCAGTCTTGGGGTCTTTAATTTAGTAATATCGAAAAGTTTTGCGTGAACTAGGAAAAATAACTAAAGTTTGGGGAGTTTTTTTTAGGGTAAATATATATAATGTGACTTATAAGATCAGTCTTCCCATGTGTGTTCTTCTCTTTCTCCATAATATCCCAACGAGAAAGGTGGCTATAGATAAAAAAAAAAACCATGAATCCCCTTATTGAGCATACACCCAAACTTTGACAAGCCGTAATTTGCTCATACGATATCCAATTAAGTGATTCAAAAGCCTAAATTGCGAACTTTTTTAAGATCTAAAACTTCGTAGAAGAAGTAGAATTCATTTGAGATCATCTTCAGATCCAAAATAACGTTTTCCCAAAGGACATATCTCCTGTCTAGGTCTTCTATTCGGCCTAACTTGCTCATGCAATATCCTATTTAGGGGATTCAAAATCCTAAATCCTGTATCTCTTCGAGATATAAAACTTTGTAGAAGGAGTAGAGTTCTTTTGAGATTGGATTCAGGCCCAAAATATTGATTTTCTACTTAGACAGATTTTTTTTCAAATATAATCCTTACCATTTTCTCTCGAATTCAGCCTTGTTAGGTGTTTTAAGTGTGATAACATATGTGAGTTTGGTGTTGTGGTGTGTGTGCCATAAATGAGTGGTGGATATGTTTGATGAGAAAGAAGTGAGAGAGTAGCAATTTGGGTTAGGGTTAAGGTTTCTTGAGGAGGAAGATGACGATGAGTAAATATTTAGCGAGCAGTCCATGTTTTGATTTTTTTAAAGCCATTTAAGGACTGATTTAGGCAAAGTGCAATAAAGAGACCCCTATTATTTTTAGGAAATCAACCTTGTCAAAAAATTTGGGATTTTTTTATGTCTCGAAAGGGCGTTAAATTATTTATCAAAAAAGAGGAGCTAGTTCCCGATTTAATTAGGGTATGCAATTAGATATTTTATCAAAAATTTTAGGGAAACCTTATATTACTGAAATGGTTTAGTGTATAAAATTTTGTAGTGTTTCGAGGTGATAGAAATTTTTACCAGAATCGGCCTCCGAACGCTTGATTCGGTTAACGGTTACGGATTTTTGAGCGGAAATATATTGTAAAAATGTTTTAGTCCAAAAATAACTTTGGGATACTTAAAATAGTGTTTTAAAGTGTTAGACCCCTCATATTTAAATGCATAAAAAAAATAGAGGAAAAGAAAAGAAAATTAAATTAGATAATATGGGGACGTGTTGGGTATTTTAGAATTATAATTATGTTAGGAATATAAGTATTTATATTTCTTTAGGTATCTGATGATTACAATATATTCTTAGGGGTAGAAGAAACTTCAGAGCCTCCAGAGAATTCCTAGAAAGAAACTTTGGAGATTTTGATCATCACTTTGAGGTAAGTTTAATTTTAATTTTGAGATTGAGATTTGTGGTAAAAATCGCATAAATTGTTGTGGCTGATAGAATTCTAATTAAAAGTTTGGGTATCTTTACATTAGGGTTTGGATACAATTTATTTGAAGGGATCAAGATTTTGGGTTTAGACACGATCAGAGGTAAGGGATTACTTTTGAAAATCAAATCTGCGTTGGATCAATCATCTATTTTAATGCTTTAATTCTTCAACTCAGATGTTTCGATTTTCGTGTTGTTATTGTGTATTTTCGACTGAGATTCTTAACGTTCTCTTGATGCCTCGATTCCTGCGTCGTACACCGTTAGCCGTCCATTTTGTGGTTGCCGACCTATTTTCAGTTTATTATTGTTTCGCTTATCGCGTCTACGGCCTTCATTCTTTTGTTTTTCCTCATTTTATGTACCATAAGAAACCCAATCTGCAGCCTTGCACTTGGTCACATAGCTCTGGGTAGGATACCTGTCAATGTTTTATACATGCGCCTTTTCTTCTGTTGACCCAAATTCATGGCCTTAGCTCTGAACACCTAGTGACATGATTGCATTGTACATGAAATACCAATTTACTTCTTCATACGTGTGAGCCTGCCTAATGGGTTACCATGATGTCACTTTGAAGATTAAAGACTTTTTGTCTTTCTCCTTTTCTTCTTAAGTCTTATGCTAAGCTCATCATTCCATATGCCTTGGCTGTACATGCTTTTCTTTGGCTAGACTAATATTTTTCCATTTGTTTGTACCTTGACTCCATTAGTTTGATTTAAGTGTATGTTTTTGTATCCGGTTCATCAGTTAGTTGCGTTGCACTCATATTTCAGCGATTTTAATTTTGTTGAGTCCGTCGTTTTATTGATTTAAGTCCAATATTGAGCTAGTTCTGAGATCATTTGAAATATCGTACGTGAATTGATTATAAATTTCTGTTTATCTTCTCACCGTATCATTGTGTAACTTAGAGAAGACACTCATCAGTTCTCATTTTCTATACAATTTGTTGGTATTGGATAAACTATTGGATCTATGTATTAATAATTTTATGAGCCATGTCACAGTGTATGTGACTTTTCTGTTTCTGACTTACCCACGTGGATTGAAACGTGGGCTAGCTCAGTGGGATGAGCTAGAGATCGCGATCTTATTTTCTGAACCTGGTTCCACGTGTCAGAGATGACATGTGTGACCTTATTCTGAATGGCTCTCTAGTGTCAGTTTCTGTATAAGAATACATTTTGAAATTTTGTCTTGCTACGAAACATATTTTGTATTTTGACAATTCTGGTTCGTATATGTTCTGTTAAAATTCTGTACGTCCGATCTTGTTTTCTCAGATATCTTTGTATCCCATTTTGATTGGTCCGTTGAGCGACCTTACTGGGCATTTGGCTCACCCCCCTTATTATTTTACTTTCAGGTGATCAGTAGAGGGGATTGGATTACGGGCCTAGCAATTTGACTGAGAGCTAGCGGTTTAATCTCAGAGCTACTTTGATTATTTTATTTTATTTTAGAAATTATAATAAGAGGAAATATTTGGATTTCAATGTTTCATTTGGAACTCCTTGTAGGAGTAAATTTGGGATTAAATTACTGTTTTAGGCCTATTTGACATTTAATTGTGTAAATTGGAGATTTTCTGATTAGATGCTCTGAATAACCTGTTTGGGAGACTTTTGGAAATTTGAGGTTTTCTGACTTTGTTTATTTGATATTAACGCTCCGAAATTTCGGGGCGTTACAGTTGGTATCAGAGCTATAGGTTTAAACTCCTGTAGACTTATATGCTTAGGATCAGATAAGTTGTGAGATGGGTAGGATGGGTAGATTTAAGTTTATTGTCCTAGTCAGTATCTGATTCTAGTTTTTCTTTTGTAGTAATGGCAAGCGGTCGTAATAATAGGCGAGCCAACAATCGAAATGCGGAGCGTCAAAACGTCACAGGGAATGAGAATCCGCCAGATCTTCTGACTATCCTGGCAAATCAGCAAGCTCAGCTGACTCAGTTATTGGCGAACCAATAAGCTCAGCTAAATCAACAGAATCAGCCGAACCCGAATCCGAATCCTAACCACGGGCAGGCTCAAACTCGTAGCTTATTAGAGCAGTTTGACAAGAAGAACGTAGAACCTTTTGGAGGTACAGACGATCCGATTGTGGCAGAGAAATGGATTTCTCGACTTGAGAAAGTATTTAGGCCTATGGGTTGCACTGATGAGGAAAAGATAGAACTCACAGTGTATAAGCTAGACGGGGAAGCAGACCACTGGTGGAAAACTATTGAGGATAGTAAAATGGTGGAACAACGTGAAGTGATGACATGGGATCAGTTTAAGGACTTGTTCTTCGACCGTTATTTTCCAAGGAGTGTAAAAGAACAAATGTATCGTGATTTTCTTAACTTAAGGCAGGGGGAGAACGAGAGTGTTGGTGAGTATGAGGTCAAGTTTACACGGCTGTCTCGTTATGGTAAGCAATTGGTTGCAAACGAGAAGGATAGAGTGCAGATGTTTACTTGGGGTCTCAAGCCTAGCATTAGGCAGCGCATTGTTCCGGTTCCAATAGACACGTACGTTCAGTGCGTTGACATTGCGAAGACTATCGAAGCTGAGGCTAGGGACTATAGAGAGAAGAAGGACGCCAAGGCAGGCAAGAGAGACCGTCCAGAAATATCCCAGCCACACACGGCACAGGGTGATGGAAAGCGCAGACAGACTTCTTCCTCGATTTCTTTTGGTCAGAGGGGCCAAGGTCAGAGACAGAGTCTGGGTCAGAGTAATTTCAGTAGGGGCTCTAGTCAGAACATTGCTCAGAGGCCCTCATCTTCAGGTTCCGACCCTATTTGTCAGAGGTGCAATAAACGACATGGCGGCCAGAGTTGCCATTGGGATACAGGAGCATGCTTCAGGTGTGGCCAGAAGGGTCACCATATCAGAGATTGTCCTATTCCAGCATCAGGGCAATCTGGGCCGCAGGGTTCTGTTGCAGGGAGTACAGCCTCGGGCCCAAGGCAGAGTACGAGTCAGTCAACTGGAGGGCAGAAACCTAGGACTACCGGTAGGGTGTTCAACATGACAGCTAAGGATGCATCAGGTTCGAAGGATGTGGTGGCAGGTACGATTCAGATTAACTCAATTGATGCACATGTATTGTTTGACTCTGGTGCCACACACTCTTTTGTTTCTTTTTCGTTTGCACGTCGCCTTGGGGTTAAACCCCAGTCTCTTGACTGTGAGTTGTCTGTGGGTACTCCTGTTGGGGATTCTGTGGTAGTTAAGTCAGTATTGAGGAATTGTAAGATCCACATTTGTGATAGGGACCTTCCTGGGGATCTAGTTCTTTTAGATATCCATGATTTTGACGTGATTTTGGGTATGGATTGGTTGACATCCTATCATGCCTAAGTTGATTGCTTTGAGAAGCGAGTCCGTTTCTATTTATCTGATTCATCTGAGTTTGAGTTTCGGGGTTCAAAGCCTAGCGGGTTGTCTATTATCTCAGCTATTTCAGCTCGTCGTATGCTTCGTAAGGGTTGTGAGGGTTACATTGCACACATCTTTGATACTAATCATGGAGGTGTTGAGATATCAGACGTACCGGTAGTACGTGACTTTCCTGAGGTGTTTCCCGAGGAGTTACCGGGAAAACCCATTGATCGTGAGATTGAATTCACGATTGATTTGGTGTCTGGTGCGGCACCTATTTCCAAGGCTCCGTATCGAATGGCGCCTACAGAAATGAAGGAGTTAAAGGATCAGCTTCAAGAGCTACTTGATAGGGGGTTTATACGGCCCAGTGTTTCACCTTGGGGTGCCCCTGTCTTGTTTGTCAAGAAGAAGGATGGCACGTTGAGACTTTGCATTGACTACCGTGAGTTGAATAAGATCACCATACGTAACAAATACCCGTTGCCGCGTATAGATGATTTGTTTGACCAACTTCAGGGAGCGAGGTTTTTCTCAAAAATAGATCTACGTTCTGGATACCATCAGTTAAAAGTCAGGACAGAGGATGTGTCAAAGACCGCATTTAGGACTCGTTACGGTCATTACGAGTTCTTAGTGATGCCTTTCGGGTTGACTAATGCTCCTGCTGCTTTTATGGATCTGATGAATCGTGTGTTTAGGCAGTATTTGGATAAGTTTGTTATTATTTTCATTGATGACATTTTGGTATACTCTAAGTCAGAGGAGGAGCATAGTGAGCACCTGAAAATTATCTTACAGACTTTGAAGAACAACCAGTTGTATGCAAAATTAAAGAAATGCGAGTTTTGGCTTGAGCAAGTTACATTTCTGGGACATGTGGTGTCTAAGGATGGAATAGCTGTTGACCCCTCTAAGATTGCGGCGGTGACTGATTGGCAGAGGCCTAGCACTATTACTGAAGTAAGAAGCTTTTTGGGATTGGCAGGTTACTACCGTCGATTTGTAGAAGGTTTTTCGAGAATAGCAATGCCTTTGACTCAGTTGACTAAGAAGAACACCCGATTTGTTTGGAGTGAGGAGTGTGAAACTAGTTTTCAAGAACTGAAGAAGAGGTTGGTGTCTGCACCTGTATTAACCTTACCATCTGGTTCTGGAGGTTTTGTGATATATAGTGATGCCTCTAAGAGAGGTTTAGGTTGTGTTTTAATGCAGCATGGTAAGGTGATTGCCTATGCTTCTAGACAGCTTAAGCCTTACGAGCAGAACTACCCCACCCATGATCTTGAGTTAGCAGCTGTGATATTTGCTTTGAAGATATGGAGGCACTACTTGTATGGTGAGACCTGTGAGATATATACTGACCATAAAAGTCTTAAGTATATTTTCACCCAGAAGGAGCTGAACATGAGACAGAGGCGTTGGTTGGAGCTTTTGAAAGACTATGACTGCACGATTCACTATCACCCGGGTAAGGCGAATGTCGTGGCCGACGCACTCAGCAGGAAGAGCACAGGAAACCTAGCAGCACTTCTCACCTGTCAACCCCAATTATTAGAAGACATGAAGAACCTGGATCTGGAGATCAGATGGCAAGATGGTGGAGAGTACTTGGCTGCATTGCAGGTACAACCTACCTTGATTAACAGGATCAAGGAAGCTCAAGATGGAGATTCTGGTATAGTTCGCATTATCGAGAACATTAACAATGGAAAACAGTCTGAGTTCAGAGTTGATGAGCACGGTGTAGTTTGGTTCCATAAGAGACTTTGTGTACCGGCAGATATGTCCTTGAGGAGGGAATTATTGTCAGAGGCTCATAACTCTAGTTTCTCTATCCACCCAGGAGGAACGAAGATGTATCATGACCTTAAGGAACATTTTTGGTGGAGCGGCATGAAGTCGGATATAGCAGAATTTGTCTCTCATTGCTTGGTCTGTCAAAGAGTGAAGACAGAGCATCAGAAGCCTAGCAGACCACTTCAGCCACTTGAGATTCCGCAGTGGAAGTGGGAGCATGTAACAACTGATTTTGTGGTAGGCTTACCGAGGACAGTCAAGGGTTTTGACACTATTTGGGTTATTGTTGATAGGTTGACAAAGTCTGCACATTTCATTCCAATCCGAGCTACAACACCATTATTTGAGCTAGTGAAAATATATATTGATGAGATAGTGAGATTGCATGGAGTACCATTATCAATAGTGTCAGATCGAGATCCGCATTTTACTTCAAAATTCTGGAGGAGCTTCCAGAATTCCATGGGTACCGATCTCTATTTTAGCACCGCTTACCACCCACAGACAGATGGGCAGTCTGAACGTACTATTCAGACACTAGAGGACATGTTGAGAGCTTGCACACTAGACCTCGGTGGTAGTTAGTATAGCCATTTACCTTTAGTTGAGTTTGCCTACAATAACAGCTATCATGCAAGTATTAAGATGGCACCGTTTGAGGCATTGTATGGACGCAGGTGCAGGACTCCACTATGCTGGGATGAGGTAGGAGAGAGATGATTATTGGGACCAGAGTTGGTACAGTTGACTACTCAAAAAGTTGATTTGATTCGGGAACGTCTCAAAGCAGCTCAGGACAGACAGCGTAGTTATACATCTCACCGTCGTCGCGAACTTGAATTTGAGGTGGGCGATCACGTGTTTTTGAGAGTTTCACCTTGGAAGGGGGTGATGCGTTTCGGTAAGAAGGGCAAACTTAGCCCTAGATTTGTTGGGCCATTCGAGATTTTGGAGAGGATCGGTCCCGTGGCTTACAGAGTTGCACTGCCGCCAGAGCTTTCACACATTCATAATGTTTTCCATGTTTCGAATCTGAGGAAGTACGTTTATGATCCGACGCACATTGTGCCGTATGAGCCTTTATCAGTACAGGAGGACCTTTCCTACGAAGAACAACCAGTTGAGATTCTTGACCGTCGTGATCAGGTGTTAAGGACGAAAGTCATTCCCTTAGTTAAGATACTGTGGCGAAACCACGAAATTGAGGAGGCTACTTGGGAATCTGAAGAATATATGCGACGTACTTATCCGCACCTTTTTGTGCCTCAGGTACATTTTGATTCCGAGGACGGAATTCTTATTTAGGGGGGGATGATGTTAGACCCCTCATATTTAAATGCATAAAAAAATAGAGGAAAAGAAAAGAAAATTAAATTAGATAATATGGGGACGTGTTGGGTATTTTAGAATTATAATTATGTTAGGAATATAAGTATTTATATTTCTTTAGGTATCTGAAGATTACAATATATTCTTAGGGGTAGAAGAAACTTCAGAGCCTCCAGAGAATTCCTAGAAAGAAACTTTGGAGATTTTGATCATCACTTTGAGGTAAGTTTAATTTTAATTTTGAGATTGAGATTTGTGGTAAAAATCGCATAAATTGTTGTGGCTGATAGAATTCTAATTGAAAGTTTGGGTATCTTTACATTAGGGTTTGGATACAATTTATTTGAAGGGATCAAGATTTTGGGTTTAGACACGATCAGAGGTAAGGGATTACTTTTCACTACAAGAAAAAAGACTTTTAGCGACGGATATTTCAGTCGCTAAAACCCTAAATCCGTCGCCAAAGACTTTTAGCGACGGACACCCCGTCGCTAAAAGTCCGTTGCCTATAACCCTGTTGCTAAAAGATTAGCGACGGAATTATGTCATCCGTCGGAAAAAAATTACTTTTACCGACGGAATTATTTACTTTTAGCGACGGAATTTTCCGTCGCTAACACTATTTTCTATATTTTTTTAAAAAATCTGAATTTCTGAAGAAAAAGTTTTAAAAAACATTTAGCGACGGAAATTCCGTCGCTAAAAGTCCGTCGAAAAAATCTTTAGCGACATTTGTTCCGTCGCTAAAAGTCTATCTCTAAAAACATTTACTAGTCTGGAGGACTTTTAGCGACAGAATTCTGTCGCAAAAAACTTGTCTTTAAAAAATTAACTAGTCTGTTGAAAGACTTTTAACGACGGAATTTCGTCACTAAAAAAAGTGAAAAAAGCCTTTTTATTGTTTTTTAAAAACCCAAACCTATTTCAGACAATCTGACAATAATTTAATTTTCTAAACTAGCATCCATCTTTTACTAAATTTCAAGTAACACAAATAAGATTTATTGTCATATATACCACCAACTAACACTCAATACTTTAACTACCAAAATTACATGTTCACCAAAAATATGATATAAAAGCGATCACATCTACAAATCCCAATAATAAAATTACAAGTTTCACTAAAACTAAAAACAAAATATAAACCAGATGCCCAGCGTACAAGTGAAGAAACCGTAAAACCCATTCAAGTCAGAAACAGTTCATTGCAGGTTGCAGTTCCTAAGACTCCTGCATGGTTGAATGCAATTGCATTTGAGATTATATAAATCTGCAAGCTCAGCAATAGGCAATAGCAGCAGATAACCATCAATAAGATAAAAATAGAAAATGTGATTCTACTTCACTGTTCTTTTCGAGCTTTAGAGCCAGGCTTTGTTGGTTTAATCACATGGCTGAGGAGGATCAAAACTATGGCAATAATGGTTCCGATGTAATGTACACTCCCGTATGCCGCAAGCGTTTCACGCAAGCTCAATACCTGAGATGGATGAAAAGAAGTATTAGAATTTCACCTTCGCTTTTAGGCTGTGTAAGTGTGAATTAGACTTATCTTGCACACACGCCAACAAGCACACACGCAGGCGAGCACACATAGGCAAGCAAACACATACTGAAGCCCACAGGACCCACAAGCATGCAAGCACACACGCGTCCGCGCGAGCATACATACACAGAGACTAATCATGAATCCAACACAGGAGTAGTTCAGAACTAGAAGCGTGTAAGCAAAGTTCAAAAACACCAACAACTTCTTAACCAGAGCCGTACTCGGGGGAATAGCTTGCTGCCATCGGTAAATAGCTGTTGACAAATGATCGTAATAAGGTTGAGCAATCAGAGCAGGGATTTGACAACAGATTACTTAAAAGAACTTTCTGCAAAAGTTGTTTAAACTTACATGCCAAACAGCACTGCCAGTCTGTGTTGCCAGCAACTGAAAGAAACCAGGTTTCTTTCCACTTTGAATAAGCCTTTCATAAACATCTAGAAGAACAAGAAAGTACTAGAAATTTTTTCTTGAATCATCACATTCTTCATTCATAACAGTGCAAATTCTCAAATCAAATGATGAAATCCATCTCACTAAAACAATTCCAGTTTCAGTGCAAAGTAGATTGAAGTTCCCAGCTATCTGGCAAATTGTACAATGGAGATACCTCTTTATTAGAAACTACATTATGCAAAAATGTGGTAGAAGTCAACCAGGTATGTAGTACACTACATTCTTCTCCTCTGTTAACCAAATGACACAGACTAGAGGAGAAGATTAAAATAGGAGAAAGAGGACACAACTTTTGCTGGGTGAAGAATAGAGGCATTCTAATTTTTGCTTGCTCTTTCTGAATTCTTATGTTGTATTTTCAGTCCCCACTCCATTCCAGAAGTAATTCTACCATTCATTCTTCATCTTATCTTGATTCGACTCTTCCAAAAGAATTGCTAGAATGCTACATCTTTCGAATAAATTTCAGTACAAATATAACAGCTTAATAAATTTCTGCATACAGAATTTCTTGTCGGCGGTAATTCCTGTTATATCACAGTTCATACCGCAAGCTTCCACCAATTTAGCAACAAAATCGCTGTTAAAGCTTATTAGTGACATTTCTAACATAACATACAGTACATTTGCAACCACCAAGCTAGCCAAAATGCACAATTTAGCAAATACAACACTGGGGATGATGTTTCAAACTTTGAGCTCAAACTACCCAATATGCCAGCAAAAAAGCACATAGCCCCGACACACTCAAAAACTTACGAACCACACTCGTCTGAACTAATCCAATACTAAAAAATGATAGCTTCTTTTTTCATCAAAGAATTTCTACATGCTAGAATGTTCTGTGGCCCTATGATTTAAGTAAAACTTCAGAATCAATGAATAAATGAACCCAGTTTTGCTACAATGTACATTCCAATCTATGCAAATATCTGCTGAATGACCGTCTCGGCATTCCCATTGTACTGCGCCAAAAGATGGATAGGTTTTTTTCATTCCCTAACCTTTTCTCTCAAAGGTTTCGTCCAGCTTCTCTTTATACATGATGTAAGAACATCATTGATGATCTATGTACACTACGAATCCCTTGGCAATATAAGCTGATTCACTACTTTTTTTCCTACTGGGATTTCTCGTGCATTGTAAGACCAAAATCAGAACCATGAAAAAATGCTAGGTAATGTAATTTGCAGAAGATTGGATAGATAATCTTTGAAAAGAAAATGAAAAATTTCAGAGACAGAAAGAGAGAGAAAATAGTCAATTACATCAACCGATCGAGAGTGAGACCAAAAGGGAGAGCGACATACCTGGGAGACATACGAGAACGCAGGTCGATACATGAGGTGGATGAGCTTATGGCGGTGCGTGGTGATCAGCAATTTGAGGGAGATCAGAGAGTGAATCAGGGATTTGGGTAAAATGGTGGTGCTGTGTCGACGAGCGGTAGAGGCGGCGGGGTGGGGGTGCGGCAGCGGGTTGGGTGTGTGGGAGGTGAGTGGTTACGATTTAGGGTTAGAGAGAGAGAGAGACTGAGAGAGAGAAGAGGGGGAATGGTGTGAGCGGCGGGGAGAAAAGAATGAAGGGGTAGGGTTTTTTTAATTTTAAGGACTTTCAGCGACGGATTTTGGCCGTCTCCAAAAATCCGTCATTAAAGGCCATAAAAAAATTTCAAAAATTTTGACTTTTACCGACGGATTTATTCCGTCGGCAAAAGTCCGTCGGTAAAAGTCATTTTCAAATTTTTTTGGCAAAAGAAAAAAAGAGAGAAAATCGAAATAAAAATTAGCGACGGACTATTCCGTCGGTAAAAGTCCGTCGGTAAAGATCTGTCGCTAAAGATCTTTACCGACGGAAAATCCCTCGAAAAAGGTTTTTTAACAACAGACCTTTACTGACGGAAATTCCGTCGGTAAAAGTGACTTTTAGCGACGGATTCAAATCCGTCGCTAAAAGTCCGTCGAAAAAAGCTGTTTTTCTTGTAGTGTTTGAAAATCAAATCTGCGTTGGATCAATCATCTATTTTAATGCTTTAATTCTTCAACTCAGATGTTTCGATTTTCGTGTTGTTATTGTGTATTTTCGACTGAGATTCTTAACGTTCTCTTGATGCCTCGATTCCTGCGTCGTACACCGTTAGCCGTCCATTTTGTGGTTGCCGACCTATTTTCAGTTTATTATTGTTTCGCTTATCGCGTCTACGGCCTTCATTCTTTTGTTTTTCCTCATTTTATGTACCATAAGAAACCCAATCTGCAGCCTTGCACTTGGTCACATAGCTCTGGGTAGGATACCTGTCAATGTTTTATACATGCGCCTTTTCTTCTGTTGACCCAAATTCATGGCCTTAGCTCTGAACACCTAGTGACATGATTGCATTGTACATGAAATACCAATTTACTTCTTCATACGTGTGAGCCTGCCTAATGGGTTACCATGATGTCACTTTGAAGATTAAAGACTTTTTGTCTTTCTCCTTTTCTTCTTAAGTCTTATGCTAAGCTCATCATTCCATATGCCTTGGCTGTACATGCTTTTCTTTGGCTAGACTAATATTTTTCCATTTGTTTGTACCTTGACTCCATTAGTTTGATTTAAGTGTATGTTTTTGTATCCGGTTCATCAGTTAGTTGCGTTGCACTCATATTTCAGCGATTTTAATTTTGTTGAGTCCGTCGTTTTATTGATTTAAGTCCAATATTGAGCTAGTTCTGAGATCATTTGAAATATCGTACGTGAATTGATTATAAATTTCTGTTTATCTTCTCACCGTATCATTGTGTAACTTAGAGAAGACACTCATCAGTTCTCATTTTCTATACAATTTGTTGGTATTGGATAAACTATTGGATCTATGTATTAATAATTTTGTGAGCCATGTCACACTGTATGTGACTTTTCTGTTTCTGACTTACCCACGTGGATTGAAACGTGGGCTAGCTCAGTGGGATGAGCTAGAGATCGCGATCTTATTTTCTGAACCTGGTTCCACGTGTCAGAGATGACATGTATGACCTTATTCTGAATGGCTCTCTAGTGTCAGTTTCTGTATAAGAATACATTTTGAAATTTTGTCTTGCTACGAAACATATTTTGTATTTTGACAATTCTGGTTCGTATATGTTCTGTTAAAATTCTGTACGTCCGATCTTGTTTTCTCAGATATCTTTGTATCCCATTTTGATTGGTCCGTTGAGCGACCTTACTGGGCATTTGGCTCACCCCCCTTATTATTTTACTTTCAGGTGATCAGTAGAGGGGATTGGATTACGGGCCTAGCAATTTGACTGAGAGCTAGCGGTTTAATCTCAGAGCTACTTTGATTATTTTATTTGGATTTCAATGTTTCGTTTGGAACTCCTTGTAGGAGTAAATTTGGGATTAAATTACTGTTTTAGGCCTATTTGACATTTAATTGTGTAAATTGGAGATTTTCTGATTAGATGCTCTGGATAACCTGTTTGGGAGAGTTTTGGTAATTTGAGATTTTCTGACTTTGTTTATTTGATATTAACGCTCCGAAATTTCGGGGCGTTGGAATTGTTCGGAGTGAGGGTGATCGGGGGATGTTTTGGTAGTTTGCCAAAGGAAGATGTTTTTGTGATTTAGACACGAGAAGGGTGTTTTGGGTAATTTTCCATGTGAGGGGTATTTCGGAGATTTTGCATAACCGACGAGCGGGTCGTTCTAAGAGTAGGAGTGAGTTGGTGCTAGGTTTACAATATCATAGAATAAATTATATTCTGATAACAGGATTGTTCTGTTTAGGTCAACACTGAGGAGTATCCAGTTAAGACAAGTGTTAGCCCTATGGTTGGATAACCTAGGCTTACATCTTGTTTTGATGATAACTACACATTGATTATGTTCTAATGTGTGCTTTGAGTGTATTCTTAGTAGGTATATACATGCACACTCATGAAGACACATTTGAGAAGTTGGATAGATGGATTAAAGCCAAAGAAGCTTCAAGCTATGGTGACATGCTATGGAAGCTTCATCAAGTCCAATGTCAAAGAGCAAGAAAGAATGCATAGGCTAAGTTACTATCGATTATAATTGATCTTTCCTATTATGTACCTAGTCTTGGTTTGATGCTTGGATTGATGACTATGACCTAAAAAGACCTTAGGACACCTTGTGCATTGCGTGTGAGTTCATAATCATTCACACAAGCGTGGTTCTTGAAAATGAGTGAACTTTGGAACTTACTCAGATTTTCTCAAAACTGTTTTTGGTGCTAATCTTTTCATATCTTGATAAAACTTTTCATTAGCTTTCCAACGCAAAAAAACGGCACCTCAATCCGATTTTTCTAGAGAAAGTTATGCCCAAAATAGGAAAGGGGGTTCCGTGAGGCAGCCGATAGGCAGTAGGGTAATGCAGTCGACTGCATTCCAATGCAGTCGACTGCATTGGTCAAAATACTGTTCCAACGGCTATTTTCGAGGACAAAACTCCAACGGCTATATTAGAGGGATTACAGTCGACTGCATTGGTTACAGTCGACTGCAATGGCAGTTTTGGCCATATTTTGCCTAACGGCTATATTTGATCTCTTCTCTATATAAATGATTTGGGGCTTCATTATACTTCATGGAAATCACATTCTAAGCCTCCATTCATTAGAGAAACATCAAGGCTCATAGATTAAACTTTTCTCTCTTCATCTTCATGATTTTACATCATTAAAGAGAGCATCTTTGTGAGCAATTCTTTGATTGAGAGTGAGCATCCTTCAAGTCATCAATTCTCTCATCTCTCTATTGCACTAGAGCTTCATTTGTACTCATTTCCTTTCAAGAGGGTTTTTTTGTACACATTGGATCTTTGTAAAAGGATTGTGATCAAGGCTTGGGTTTGTCAAGTCTTGGGTGAGCTTTGTGGATTCAAGGCTTGTGCTTGGTGTGGGGATATCACCAAGTGTTGTAAGGGTTTTGATCTTGACCCGGAAGAAGATTGTTGCTAGTGGATTCTAGTGCTCTTGCAAGGGACTTCCTTGAAGAGGTGGATGTAGGCTTGAGGGTATATCAAGCCGAACCATTTAAATCTCCTTGTCAAGTATCTCTAACTCAATCTCTTTACTTATTGCTCTTTAATTGTTTGAGATTGTTTAGTTAGCATCTTCATTGAAGTATTACTTGGTTTGTTTGAGATTTATGATTGTGCTTAGTTTAAATTCCCCATTTTATTTCAAAAACCCTATTCACCCCCCTCTAGGGTTGTTTTATTGGTTTCAACAAGCATAGCTTGGATCGAGGTAAGGGATTCTATCCGGAACCCCATTTCATCAGATTGACATCGTATATCTTATTCTGAATTGTTATCGAATTTCATTGAACTCTGATATTTTTTATTGTCAGAAAAATGTTTTCAAATGCCCGTGAAACCTTAACTTGAACCTTAAAGCGGTCGTTTGGATTTCTTTATTATCATCTGTTTTATTGATTCGATCATCGTAAAATATTTTGAATTGGATTATTTTTTTCTAAATATTGACATGAGTTAGAAAATCTAGGAGTTATAAGGATGGTGTGTACTGTTGGCATTATAAGGATGGTCTATTTGGTTGGATTGAATTACTACCTAAATGAACTAGTTAGTGTATATATGCATATGTAAAGTGTATTGAACACTTATGGGATGGTTTTGCTATAGTGTATTGCTCATGTTCAATGTTATCTATTTATATTACTTGTTGTACATGAAATATTTATTAACTTTGAGGGATAGAGTTGATACTCTTCCCTATGTCTATATCGAAATGCAGTGATTTTATTTAAAAATCATTTTTTAAAAATTGTCATTTAACCACATATGAAAAAAAATCGTTCAAATTGTTTCGTTTTTAATTTCTTGATGAATCTTACTGGGCTCCCAAAAGCTCACTCTCGTTAGACTTCCTTTCCGCAGGTGATAACCAACATTAGGTTGCTTGAGTATTGATTAGAACCGAGCGAGATAATTTAGGTTTTTGTATTGATCATTAGAACCCATGCATGCGTGAATATTATTATTTAAAATCTTTCAGACTTAGATTTCATGTTCCATCGATGACTGTCTACTGAGAGTTTGATTATTGGTTTAGCTACTCTAATAATAGTCGTTCATTTGTTTGAGTTTGAGGATATTACTGCCTCAGTGTGAGTGATTGGGCGAGTGACTTACGTTCTGAATTTTTGGGGCTTTATAGGCAGTGACACACTAGCTTGCGAATCAGGGCTTCATTGGTTTGGAATATACCTGCAAAAATCAAAGATGCTAAGGCTAATCGACGTATGAAATCTTTTGGTAATGTTTGTTGTAGGGACAGTGGTGGTTGATATAATTGTGCTTTGAATTTAGAGGAGTGGTGGTGCCGTGATGGTGACCGATGTTAAATGGTTTGGTGTTCAGTGGTATTGGTCAGTGTGGTGGTGGTTGTTGTGGTTATCAATGGTTATGGTGGTTGTCGATGTTCATGGGTGTTGGTAACTGCTAATGGTGGCGGCGGTCAATGGTATGGTGATGGCCATGTTGGTGGTTTGGTATTTTTGGGTGATAGGTGTTGGTGATGAAAATTAAATCTAAGAAGAGACATAAAATGCTTCTAACAAAAGTTAAAAGGCAGATCTTTAAAAAAAAAAAATCACAACTGAAAACTCCAAAATGGAGTTTTGAAAAGCAACCCCATTTTGAAAACCAATTTATAAAACTGAAGGGAAAAAAAAACTAAAATTGCCTGTCAAATATCATTATTTTTTTTCAATTTTTAAAAATTGAATAAAAAGCTGAAAATAATAATTATTTCAAACGCTACCTTGATTGCTTCCTTTGTAGCTTTTTTTTTTTCTATTAGACCACTACGCATGCAAACTGAACAATATGAAAATGTGGCTATAGTATCATTGTTTTATTAGATGAATTTTCTCATGCAAAACAGTTTATAAATCATGTCGATGAGTTGCTAGCCATACAACAAGAACGAAGCATTGGTATGACCTTCAAATTCAAAGTGGATGCTGAATAACTATAAATATGAGAAATCCAAATGTTTTCTAAACCCACTTGTACCTTGGTATCTATAAAAATCAGAGTGACCTCCCATCATAAATGGCTTTTCAAAATAACGACCAGCATGTCATCATTTTGCTTTGGCCATTTTTCATATGATGATGAAACACATGTCAATTTAGAGGCTCTAGTGATTTGGCATTATCATATATATCAATTACTCTTTGGCTATTTTTGGAGCATCGATATGCCCCATAATGCCATTTAAAAGTTCTTTCGGTGTACAAACCTTTTTATGGTCTTGTGGAGCATCGATATGCCCCTTGGTAACCCCAATTCTAATTTTCTTTTGGTGTAGAAACCATCTCATGGTCAAAAGTTCATTCTTCACTTTTTTTCAACAAACAATAAATTATCGACTTTTTTGCCTTTTTGGCACATGCACCATCGAGTTTACATAAATGACGTGCACCATTTTCGGTGCAAGTTTCAGTCCCCACTAGAAGTGGTAACTTCAAACGACTCCCCCAACACATGCATAGTTAACTCAAAATCTTCATCAATTGTAGTATGCAATTCTACCAAGATTTGAGTGGTTGTTCCACTGGACGTGCCAATGTTAGCATCAAAATGCATATTCTACACTCGATTTCAAGTGCATGTTATTTTTTTCGCCTTTCTCTAAGGAATTTTTTTAAAGCGCTTGAAAAATTAGAAATAATGATCGAAATGAGAATGTAAAGAACGCGCCAAAATGTAAAATAAAAGCATATATTTTTAAGAAGGCGCGCTTTGAATAAACTGGTCTACTCGTATGAAGGCATTGAAAAGGAAGTTAAAAGGATTTTGATTAATGTGGATGATGATGATGATAAAATGAGCCTTGCAACACATACTTATAGTACATCAAAAAATAACCAACACTTAAGAAATAATTTCTAAAAATGAAAATAACTTCTCTTGACAATTGGATAACTACCCTCTAGAAAATCAGAACACATTTTACATAAGCTAATTTCTTTAGATAAGAAAATAACCTCCAAACTTGCATTCATCATCATCTTTTTTTTTGCAAATAATGATTAGACACGTTGAGCAGTTAAGTTCCTATTTAATTAATAAAAACCAAGTCTAGAACCTTTTAGATCTTGTTTGGATGAAGAATTTATAAAATAATAGAAAGTTTAGAATCCCTTCATTTTAAAATTCTTACATTTTGAAATCTCAAAATTTGCAAAATTTAATGTTTGACAACTTTTGCATATGGGGTATCGTAAAACAATAATGTTTATGAAATAAATGTATCACAGATAAATTGGTGAAACAAACGATGAAAAATAGATGGCTGGGATTAAAAAGGACCGGGAGAGAGAGTGATGAGCGTTGAAAAGTATAAGGACATATGACAAGAAAAAAGGCTTGAATATGGAAGGCGGTTCTCGCGTGGATTTGACAAAAATTAGTCTAAAGTGGTTATTTCAATTGGCATGGGGATTTGGGCCTCTCATATCCTTTCTAAATTTTACAAATTATCTTTTGTAATTACCAAACAGTGAATTTCATTCAAGGCCATTTCAAGTTCTCTTCAAATTGGAATCACTAATTAAAATACTTTATCCATTGATGACTTATAATTCACTAAGTTATTTTGCAGCCTTGTACTATGGATTTATGCACTATCAAAGTAAGAAATATCCGTTTAGATTGAGTACTTATCGATGGTAAATTTATTTGTTGGTGCCAAGAATATGCTTGAAGAAACCCTTTTCTGGCTTCGTAACATATTGAAGTGGTACTAGAACCCATGATAACACTTGGACAGTTCTTGCTGAAGACTTGAGCATGGAGGTTTAAGTTGTGCTCTCGGCGGGAGCATGGAGGTTAGCTGTGTTGTAAAATAGTATCACAGGTTTGGTAATGTATGCTAACAAAAACTGAAAAATATGAGTCTCAAAACTTTTTTGTGCTGGTGCTATTTATGCAGCTTCCATTCATAAAGACGTAGGGTAGTATGAACATTATCATATTCTCTAACAACTTAATGACAAAATTAGTTGTTGGAGTATTTTAATAAAAATATTAGTACCTATAATATTGGTTTAAGTGCCGAAAATTATAATATGTTATGATGAGCCATAACACCTCATTATAATGTTTTTAATAGTATGTTTTTATTACATTTTAATGGCTTTAAATTAATTCTTATAACTTTTTGTAACCTACATTTTAATGAAAACTTAATGGTCATGAGTTACATTTTTAAAGCTATTATATATACATGTATAGTGAATGGTTTTTGGGAGAGTGACAATTAAACTTTTACCATACAAGTTTGTGTCACCACATTGTTCAAGAACCCTGCCTTTTTCTTTCATGGGTTACGAACAACACCTCTTTATAGCGGTATCATCTTGATGACTAGCGTATCATCTTATGTGATGTATTGAAAGGAGGTGTTTCATTGCCACTATATATATACACTCGAGTTTCGTTTATTTTGAAAAGTAATTTGGGCAAAGAAAGGTGTTGAGTGAAGCTTCTGCGTCATTCGAAAGTGCAAAAAATGCGAATGAAGCTACAGTTATGAGCTGGGCTGTTGTATTCTGGAGGCGACGCATCAAAACCTTGCTGCACCGGTAATTATCCGAAGGGGCGCGAATCGTCTTAAAGAGAGCGACCTAGTCCGCGCCTCATCCTAGCTATTAACTTATTACTTATCATTTGAGGTACTCGAGATTAAGGATACTTTGTTTGGTAAGGTTCATGTTCCAAAAAGGCAATTGAGGTAAATGGACAATTTCTTTCTTACAAATTATAAAAAGGTAATTGTTTACTTGTATTGTCCTTTTTCATTTCAAGTGCTTGCTTAACAAAAAGATTTTATTTTATTGGATTATTTCCAACAATTTTAAGACGAGATCTGAATCCTCTAATTTGCTTTCTCTCTTTGCCATTTTGCATGAGACTTAATTTAATTGGAACAACCAAACAACTGTGGAGTTGGAACAGCTTTTGTGGCAGCAGATTGCATGTACGCTAACAGGATACATATGCAAAATGAAGGCATACATATGATGCGGCAGTCATTAAAAAAAAAAAAAAAAAGGATGAAAGCCTTGGGGGTGAAACAACTAACAAGTAAGGAACCTACTTTTCATGGGTCCTCATAACGTAGTAGTGGAAATCCAAAGTGATGCAGCAGGTTAGTTCACAACCTGGCTTTCTTTATAAACTTGTTAAGTACTTATGTACTGGAACCAAATAGTGGGGGCTTCTTATTTGGTTTTGCACCTTGTCTTTCTGTTGGTGCATGTTTGGTCAAATAATTATATCATGTGGAGCCTTGGTAAAGGGCAAATGTCAAACTTATTAGGGAGCCCCATGGCTATACAAAATGATAGATGTTGAAGGACATGCATGGTCATTTTTCTTGCATTATTACTTGGGCATGAAAGTAGTTAATAGTAGACTACATGTGATTGCCAGATTTCGGTGGAAATCTACTGTGATTTACCGTGAATTTGTTAACTTTTAAATTTATGCAATTAAAGTCAATTAGAGGTTGTATAGTGGCCGTTAGGTTGAATATGGGGTGATTCTTATGTGAATGTCTGATTGGGTTGCATTTGCTTAATATACATTAAATGCTGAAATAACAGTTTCATTTGACGAAATTAACAGCTAAGCAAATATGGGATTGTTTGTAACTCATCAAGCTGAAATATGAATGTTTTCATAACATGAAAGTGTAGGATATATATCCTTCACACCTGCAAGACGAGAGTTTTGAGGAAATCAGAGTTTTAAGGAAATATTTGCTTGTGTTTCAAGTTGGGCTTGATGGGAACTTTAATAACTCAAAAAGTCTTTTCTCCAATGATGTATACTAATATAGCTCTTAATTTCACCATTCTGAGTGATTGAAGATAGAGCATTTTGAGAACTTTTATGGAGACTTGTTTTAATTCTGAACATGCAAAGCCTATAATGTTTTGACCGGACAAAAGTCGGAACAACAGTTGAAAAGGATAATAGAACTTAACAAATGTCAAAGACTCAAATTTGCATGTTAAGGCGGTAAAACATGAAAATGTACTTTGTAGATTATAACTTTGAATATTGGGCTGAAGATGAAAGATGTATGGGCATGAGAAGCAGTTACAACACTAGAACATATATAACTAGTTTAGAGTTCTAGATGTTTGGTTTGTTGCTGTGCTGTTTGGTCACCGTGTATAATGATATAGCCCCGTCACAATTTTTTAAAGAAAATATGTTACTGAAATATAACTTGGCACTTTTGTGCTTATATGTGCTACTTTGGCTGGCACATACTTTAGAAAGAAATAAAATGGAATTAATCTGATCTTATCTGATTCACTCCTAGAGTTTTTAGTAGTTACTATTTACGTTGAGTGAGTATTCAGATAAAAGGGGCTTTGCTTCATGAAATACATGTAGATTCTCGCTTTACAAACTGCACCAAATACTGAATAATGAGATTACCTTGAGTACGTAACCCACGAAGCAAAAGTTATAGAAGCATCAAAAATTATGAAAAAGTGTGAAAATATTAGTTGCTTCTCTTGATCCAGTTATTGGATCATGATCATAAGATCACACACATATATCTATATGCAAGCTGGGAAGGCCAAATTATCTTTTAATATATTGTCATTAGTTTCTAAGGGTTCAAGTTTCTTTTTTTTTTTTAAAACAAAAAAAAAGAGGACCTATAAAAGATTACACACACAAACACATCCCTTCTGGGCTGCGGGTGGTGTCATGTGATTACTGCAATCTCATTGAAAATGTTATGCACAATCACATCACTAGTTTCAGTTATTGTCCCAAATCGTTGATGGCCAAGCTATCATGTTTACGGTGCTTCTATGATTGTTAATAAGCAACTTTTGATGCGTGTGTTAAGTAAGGTATATTAGTTTGACTAGTTCCGTTGGTCTAACCAATAATATGTAATCTACTTGTCATTGATGATATGCACGCTTTTTATAAGCTTATGCCCGATGTGCATAAAGTATGAGATAGTCAACTTGGCATTATCTTTAATGAACTAGTGGTAATCATCGATGTTTGATGGACCATGAAGGAAAGCTTTTAAGCAGTGCATATAGCAAAATGCATGTTTTCTAAGTGAATGAAGAAATCTAGACATTCGAGGTTATAGAGTAACTATTATTAAATAATAAAAATATAAATAAAGAGCATTTTTGGACGAGTATAAACTTAGACACATGCATGATTTGAGGCAAAACTTTTAGACCACAGTACAAGTACAAGATTGACGATTAAGTAAGTTAATCCAAGCATATGATAGAGTATGCTTATGTTTATAAGATTTTTAAGGATATTCTTATCGTGCTTTCCTCCTTAATAGTCATCATCTCATGATTGTCATGAAGTCATATGGCTGGATCCTTTAGTTAAAGAGGTTACCTTAAACAATGAGCTCTTCTAAGTTGGTGTATATGTTTTGTGCTGATAAACAAATTTGAAAATGGTTGGATTTCTTTTGGCAACATAATCTTTTATTATATGCTGGGTATGTGCACAATCAGTCCTATGGAAAGGTTTTTCAAGGTTTGGAAACCTAGTAAGTTTAAAAAAAAAACCTCTTGTTGAGTTTCCTTAAAATCGATTCTCTCTTCCACGAGTTTCTACAAGGAGATGAGCCTTGCAAAGCTTCTAAGATCATGCATAGTAGCATATTGAAAGGAAAGAAGGATAGATATCCTTAAAATTAGAATTTTTCAAGGCTGTGCGAAAGTATTTTGAGACGTTGTCATTCTTAGAGTTAATTTATAAAACCTAATTGTCTTTGAAATATTATGAGATTTTTTTGAAGGAAAATGTCAAGCATAGTGGTTTTACTCTTGACAAAACAAAAAAAAAAGGAGGAAACCAATCTGAGTGATTTGATTGCATGATCACCGCCTTTAAGTAAGAATTTTTACAAGTTACAAATGTAAGAATTTTTACAAGTTACAAATGTTGTAAGGTCTTGTACAATCAAGAGATGGAGGCATCTCTGGTAAGTAATAGGCCAATGGCCACAAAAGGTAAAGTAGCTCCTAGTAGTAGGCTATTGGTCACATGTTTGTGATTCCTAGTAACTAGACTACTGACTACTAGCATGATCTTTGGAAAAGACCATCACTTTGGGAAAGAATTGATGAACCCTTGTCTTCCCACGAAGAAATACTTGTTGCCTCGAGATATGTCCCAAATTAAAATTTTCATGGTGTTACATGGGACATACATAAAGTGTTGCCTCGAGAAACTTGGCCTTCTAGCCAGATGGTATAGTATGATCGAGGTAAGGCATGTGTTGCCTCGGAAATGAAAAACAGGTTGGTTATTGTGATTTTGAGGAAGTTCAGGTCTACCACCTGTTAATCAGATCTTTGTTAAAAGAAAATTTATGTGAAAATTATGAAACTCTAGCTAGAGGCAAAGGTCTAATGTACATCGAGGGGGATGGGACTTAAGCCCAAAATTGTATAAGTCACCTATAAGGATACAACCTCCTAGGGCTGGAGATCCCAAGAACTAGGCATGGAGACCAACGAATTATAGAGTGACTTGTGGTTATACATGTACTATTCTTGTCTCATGACATATTGTCCCTCCCTATGGTGTAAGTACATGTTCTCGTAACGATATTGGAGGTTGAGATTATTTATAATCTCTTAATGAGTTCTATAGCCCATACGGGTGGGATGTATTAGTTACGAGAGCATCCTTGATAGACTCACCTATATGAGTGTGGAAGTGGGGCCGCTTCCCATGAGAACTGGGCTAATTCTCTAGAGCACTCATGAAAGCTGGGATAAAGCACATGGCCATAATGTGCTGGCTTGAGAAGCTTGGTTTAGAACACCTGGAATGTCATGTGTGTGACGCGATTCCACGTGCCCTCAAGTAGTCATTGTTTCAAGGCTGAGCCACTTTGACTCTAGTACGGGAATTGCTTAAACGCTAAATGAAGGTTTCAAGGCAGAGCCACTTTCATGATGCATGATGTTCTATCTTTGCCCAAATAAGGTTATGTCTATTTTTATCAAAATAAGTGGGGGATTGTTGGAGTATTTTAATAAAAATATTAGTACCTATAATATTGGTTTAAGTGCCGAAAATTATAATATGTTATGATGAGCCATAACACCTCATTATAATGTTTTTAATAGTATGTTTTTATTACATTTTAATGGCTTTAAATTAATTCTTATAACTTTTTGTAACCTACATTTTAATGAAAACTTAATGGTCATGAGTTACATTTTTAAAGCTACTATATATACATGTATAGTGGATGGTTTTTGGGAGAGTGACAATTCAACTTTTACCATACAAGTTTGTGTCACCACATTGTTCAAGAACCCTGCCTTTTTCTTTCATGGGTTACGAACAACACCTCTTTATAGCGGTATCATCTTGATGACTAGCGTATCATCTTATGTGATGTATTGAAAGGAGGTGTTTCATTGCCACTATATATATACACTTGAGTTTCGTTTATTTTGAAAAGTAATTTGGGCAAAGAAAGGTGTTGAGTGAAGCTTCTGGTTCATTCGAAAGTGCAGAAAATGCGAATGAAGCTACAGTTATGAGCTGGGCTGTTGTATCCTGGAGGCGACGCGTCGAAACCTTGCTGCACCGATAATTATCCGAAAGGGCGCGAATCGTCTTAAAGAGAGCGACCTAGTCCGCGCCTCATCCTAGCTATTAACTTATTACTTATCATTTGAGGTACTCGAGATTAAGGATACTTCGTTTGGTAAGGTTCATGTTCCAAAAAGGCAATTGAGGTAAATGGACAATTTCTTTCTTACAAATTATAAAAAGGTAATTGTTTACTTGTATTGTCCTTTTGCTTGCTTAACAAAAAGATTTTATTTTATTGGATTATTTCCAACATTAGTTGTGCCTAACTAGAGAGTAATCTGGTAGAAGTCATTGTACAATCAGAAGATCAGGAGTGATCTTGTTGACAAGACAACAAGTATTACTCTGTGTGCCCCATCCTGCCAGCTTCATTATTAGGTGCCTTGTCCTACTATCGTTTTCAGTATGCCATTCCCGAGCTGATACATGTATTGAGCCTATCAAAGCAAGGGAATAGGTTTAACAAGAAGGGATAAAACACGTTCTTTAGTCACATCGTCGTCAATACCACGGTCATCTCCGAGCTGATACATGCATTGAGCCGTCCTCGCAAGATTTATTGCAGTATCAATGAAAATCCCACTGAAGGGAGAATCAGAAACCCGGCCTTCGTTTATCTTCTTCCAAGCCTCGCTAATTAAGTGTTTTATGTACCTACGCGCTTCTTCTTCAGAGCAACTGATTTCATTCATGTAGCATTGTGTTGATTTAGGGCTGTCGCCTATCTTCAACTGATCCTGAACCATGGTAGAACAAAATGAAACCATCATAATATGTCTTTCTTCATCATCTACATATCTTTATGCATGTCTGCTAACAAAACCTGTTTCTTTGAACATCATGAGGCTCTATATCGATTATGTCATGACTTGAAATGAAAAGTTTTTCCTATCATACAGGATCATTTAAGGTGGATAGTACAAGAATTCTAGTTCGTTTTTTTGCTTGGATGCCTCGAATTTAGAGGTTCTTCAGCATAACTGACTTGGCGGATACTCCTCATCTAAGAAGCTCTCCCAAATCCCAAATCTATTGTAGTCCAAAAGTTTTGAAGCAGAAAAGTTGTGAAAAGAAAGTATTGTTGCGTTTTTTCCTCTTATCATACTTCAATCAAAGAACACTAAGATTGCAAGGAGCAGAAAGTATTGAGAAGCAAGTATTGTTGAGTTTCTTCCGCTCGGTTCTAAGTTCAGGAGAAAAAAACGGAGTTTCATTCCACTTATAAAACTTCACAACTTCTCTCTGTCGAGAGTTTCTAATGGTGTGGCAAAGTGTCTTTTGCAAAAGTTTCATATTGGACTAGTTCTCCTTCTCCCATGTGAAAGAACTCTTAAAAGAAAGATATAAGGGTTTTGTTAGCAATCTTTCAATCCAAAAAAAGTTCTGCGGAGAATTGAGGAACTTAGCTTGCTTACCTGTGACGTTACCAGGTCATTTGAAAGTCTTACAATAATTGATGACCAACGAATTATGTCTGAATGTTTGTCCAGGCAATCCAGTGCCTCCTTTGTCATTGGATTAGCGAATGAGTTATAAGCGTGCACTAACGTTAAAGGAGCTCCTACTGAAATGGAAGCATTCTCGATGTATTCCTCAAATGCTGGTGTATATCCCTTATGATACCAGGTTGCTTCTAGTAAGTAAGCTCTACATAAGTCTGTCCACTGAAATTCAGTGCGCCGATATAATTAGGAAACCAAAACAAAAACAATGGATCGTAGAAATTAAGACAACCAAAAA
>JAVXUO010000725.1:0-105036 GCA_033065855.1 Escallonia rubra | reverse complement strand
AATGTTTATTAACTTGGAGGGATAGAGTTTATACTCTTCCCTATGTCTATATCGAAATGCAGTGATTTTATTTAAAAATTATTTTTTAAAAATTGTCATTTAACCCCATATGAAAAAAAATCGTTCAAATTGTTTCATTTTTAATTTCTTGATGGATCTTACTGGGCTCTCAAAAGCTCACTCTTGTTGGACTTCCTTTCCGCAGGTGATAACCAACATTAGGTTGCTTGAGTATTGATTAGAACCGAGTGAGAGAATTTAGGGTTTTGTATTGATCATTAGAACCCCCGCGTGGTTGAATATTATTATTTAAAATCTTTCAGACTTAGATTTCATGTTCCTTCAATGTCAGTTTACTGAGAGTATGAGAATGGTTTAGCTGCTCTGATAATAGTCGTTCATTTGTTAAGTTTGAGGGTATTACTGCCTCAGTGTGAGTGATTGGGCGAGTGACTTACGTTGAGATTTTTGGGGCTTTATAGGCAGTGACACACTAGCTTGCGAATCAGGGCTTCATTGGTTTGGAATATACCTGCACAAATCAAAGATGCTAAGGCTAATCGACGTATGAAATCTTTTGGTAGTGTTTGTTGTAGGGGCAGTGGCGGTCAATATAATTGTGCTTTGAATTTAGAGGAGTGGTGGTGCCGTGATGGTGACCGATGTTAAAGGGTTTGGTGTTCGGTGGTATTGGTCAGTGTGGTGGTGGTTGTTGTGGTTATCAATGGTTATGGTGGTTGTCGATGTTCATGGGTGTTGGTAACTGCTAATGGTGGCGACGGTCAATGGTATGGTGATGGCCATGTTGGTGGTTTGGTGTTTTTGGGTGATAGGTGTTGGTGATGAAAATTAAAGATAAGAAGAGACATAATTAAAATGCTTCTAACAAAAGTTAAAAGGCGGATCTCTAAAATAAAAAAAAAATCACAACTGAAAACTCCAAAATGCAGTTTTGAAAAGCAACCCCATTTTGAAAACCAATTTATAAAACTGAAAGGAAAAAAAAAACTAAAATTGCCTGTCAAATATCATTATTTTTTTTTCAATTTTTAAAAATTGAATAAAAAGCTGAAAATAATAATTATTTCAAACGCTACCTTGATTGCTTCCTTTGTAGCTTTTTTTTTATTTTATCTATTAGACCACTATGCATGCAAACTGAACAATATGAAAATGTGGCTACAGTATCATTGTTTTATTAGATGATTTTTCTCATGCAAAACAGTTTATAATCATGCCGATGACTTGCTAGCCATACAACAAGAACGAAGCATTGGTATGACCTTCAAATTCAAAGTGGATGCTGAATAATTATAACTATGAGAAATCCAAATGTTTTCTAAACCCATTTGTACCTTGGTATCTATAAAAATTGGAGTGACCTCGCATCATAAATGGCTTTTCAAAATAACGACCAGCATGTCATCATTTTGCTTTGGCCATTTTTCATATGATGATGAAACACATGTCAATTTAGAGGCTCTAGTGAATTGGCATTATCATAACAATTACTCTTTGGCTATTTTTGGAGTATCGATATGCCCCATAAGGCCATTTAAAAGTTCTTTCGGTGTACAAACCTTTTTATGGTCTTGTGGAGCATCGATATGCCCCTTGGTAACCCCAATTCTAATTTTCTTTTGGTGTAGAAACCATCTCATGGTCAAAAGTTCATTCTTAACTTTTTTCAACAAACGATAAATTATCGACTTTTTTGCCTTTTTTGGCACATGCACCATCGAGTTTACATAAATGACGTGCACCATTTTTTGTGCAAGTTTCAGTCCCGACTAGAAGTAGTAACTTCAAACGACTCCCCCAACACATGCATAGTTAACTCAAAATCTTCATCAATTGTAGTATGCAATTCTACCAAGATTTGAGTGGTTGTTCCACTGGACGTGCCAATATTAGCGTCAAAATGCATATTCTACACTCGATTTCAAGTGCTTGTTATTTTTTTCGCCTTTCTCTAAGGACTTTTTTTAAAGCGCTTGAAAAATTAGAAATAATGATCGAAATGAGAATGTAAATAACACGCCAAAATGTAAAATAAAAGCATATATTTTTAAGAAGGCGCGCTTTGAATAAACTGGTCTACTCTTATGAAGGCTTTGAAAAGGAAGTTAAAAGGATTTTGATTAATGTGGATGTTGATGATGATAAAATGAGCCTTGCAACACATACTTATAGTACATCAAAAAATAACCAACACTTAAGAAATAATTTCTAAAAATGAAAATAACTTCTCTTGACAAGTGGATAACTACCCTCTAGAAAATCAGAACACATTTTACATAAGCTAATTTCTTTAGATAAGAAAATAACCTCCAAACTTGCATTCATCATCATCTCTTTTTTGCAAATAATGATTAGACACATTGAGCAGTTAAGTTCCTATTTTATTAATAAAAACCCAATCTAGAACCCTTTAGAGCTTGTTTGGATGAAGAAATTTATAAAATAATAGAAAGTTTAGAATCCCTTCATTTTAAAATCTTTATATTTTGAAATCTCAAAATTTACAAAGTTTAATGTTTGACAACTTTTGCATATGGGGTATCGTATAATAATAATGGTTATGAAATAAATGTATCACAGATAAATTGGTGAAACAAAAGATGAAAAATAGATGGCTGGGATTAAAAAGGACCGGGAGAGAGAGTGATGAGCGTTGAAAAAGTATAAGGACATATGGCAAGAAAAAAGGCTTGAATATGGAAGGCGGTTCTCGTGTGGATTTGACAAAAATTAGTCTAAAGTGGTTATTTCAATTGGCATGGGGATTTGGGCCTCTCATATCCTTTCTAAATTTTACAAATTATCTTTTGTAATTACCAAACAGTGAATTTCATTCAAGGTCATTTCAAGTTCTCTTCAAATTGGAATCACTAATTAAAATACTTTATCCATTGATGACTTATAATTCACTAAGTTATTTTGCAGCCTTGTACTATGGATCTATGCACTATCAAAGTAAGAAATATCCGTTTAGATTGAGTACTTATCGATGGTAAATTTATTTGTTGGTGCCAAGAATATGCTTGAAGAAACCCTTTTCTGGCTTCGTAACATATTGAAGTGGTACTAGAACCCATGATAACACTTGGACAGTTCTTGCTGAAGACTTGAGCATGGAGGTTTAAGTTGTGCTCTCGACGGGAGCATGGAGGTTAGCTGTGTTGTAAAATAGTATCACAGGTTTGGTAATGTATGCTAACAAAAACTGAAAAATATTAGTCTCAACTTTTTTGTGCTGGTGCTATTTATGCAGCTTCCATTCATACAGACGTAGGGTAGTATGAACATTATCATATTCTCTAACAACTTAATGACAAAATTAGTTGTTGGAGTATTTTAATAAAAATATTAGTACCTATAATATTGGTTTAAGTGCCGAAAATTATAATATGTTATGATGAGCCATAACACCTCATTATAATGTTTTTAATAGTATGTTTTTATTACATTTTAATGGCTTTAAATTAATTCTTATAACTTTTTGTAACCTACATTTTAATGAAAACTTAATGGTCATGAGTTACATTTTTAAAGCTACTATATATACATGTATAGTGAATGGTTTTTGGGAGAGTGACAATTAAACTTTTACCATACAAGTTTGTGTCACCACATTGTTCAAGAACCCTGCCTTTTTCTTTCATGGGTTACGAACAACACCTCTTTATAGCGGTATAATCTTGATGACTAGCTTATCATCTTATGTGATGTATTGAAAGGAGGTGTTTCATTGCCACTATATATATACACTTGAGTTTCGTTTATTTTGAAAAGTAATTTGGGCAAAGAAAGGTGTTGAGTGAAGCTTCTGCTTCATTCGAAAGTGCAGAAAATGCGAATGAAGCTACAGTTATGAGCTGGGCTGTTGTATTCTGGAGGCGACGCATCAAAACCTTGCTGCACCGGTAATTATCCGAAGGGGCGCGAATCGTCTTAAAGAGAGCGACCTAGTCCGCGCCTCATCCTAGCTATTAACTTATTACTTATCATTTGAGGTACTCGAGATTAAGGATACTTCGTTTGGTAAGGTTCATGTTCCAAAAAGGCAATTGAGGTAAATGGACAATTTCTTTCTTACAAATTATAAAAAGGTAATTGTTTACTTGTATTGTCCTTTTTCATTTCAAGTGCTTGCTTAACAAAAAGATTTTATTTTATTGGATTATTTCCAACAATTTTAAGACGATCTGAATCCTCTAATTTGCTTTCTCTCTTTGCCATTTTGCATGAGACTTAATTTAATTGGAACAACCAAACAACTGTGGAGTTGGAACAGCTTTTGTGGCAGCAGATTGCATGTACGCTAACAGGATACATATGCAAAATGAAGGCATACATATGATGCGGCAGTCATTAAAAAAAAAAAAAAAGGATGAAAGCCTTGGGGGTGAAACAAGTAAGGAACCTACGTTTCATGGGTCCTCATAACGTAGTAGTGGAAATCCAAAGTGATGTTAGTTCACAACCTGGCTTTCTTTATAAACTTGTTAAGTACTTATGTACTGGAACCAAATAGTGGGGGCTTCTTATTTGGTTTTGCACCTTGTCTTTCTGTTGGTGCATGTTTGGTCAAATAATTATATCATGTGGAGCCTTGGTAAAGGGCAAATGTCAAACTTATTAGGGAGCCCCATGGCTATACAAAATGATAGATGTTGAAGGACATGCATGGTCATTTTTCTTGCATTATTACTTGGGCATGAAAGTAGTTAATAGTAGACTACATGTGATTGCCAGATTTCGGTGGAAATCTACTGTGATTTACGTGAATTTGTTAACTTTTAAATTTATGCAATTAAAGTCAATTAGAGGTTGTATAGTGGCCGTTAGGTTGAATATGGGGTGATTCTTATGTGAATGTCTGATTGGGTTGCATTTGCTTAATATACATTAAATGCTGAAATAACAGTTTCATTTGACGAAATTAACAGCTAAGCAAATATGGGATTGTTTGTAACTCATCAAGCTGAAATATGAATGTTTTCATAACATGAAAGTGTAGGATATATATCCTTCACACCTGCAAGACGAGAGTTTTGAGGAAATCAGAGTTTTAAGGAAATATTTGCTTGTGTTTCAAGTTGGGCTTGATGGGAACTTTAATAACTCAAAAGTCTTTTCTCCAATGATGTATACTAATATAGCTCTTAATTTCACCATTCTGAGTGATTGAAGATAGAGCATTTTGAGAACTTTTATGGAGACTTGTTTTAATTCTGAACATGCAAAGCCTATAATGTTTTGACCGGACAAAAGTCGGAACAACAGTTGAAAAGGATAATAGAACTTAACAAATGTCAAAGACTCAAATTTGCATGTTAAGGCGGTAAAACATGAAAATGTACTTTGTAGATTATAACTTTGAATATTGGGCTGAAGATGAAAGATGTATGGGCATGAGAAGCAGTTACAACACTAGAACATATATAACTAGTTTAGAGTTCTAGATGTTTGGTTTGTTGCTGTGCTGTTTGGTCACCGTGTATAATGATATAGCCCCGTCACAATTTTTTAAAGAAAATATGTTACTGAAATATAACTTGGCACTTTTTGTGCTTATATGTGCTACTTTGGCTGGCACATACTTTAGAAAGAAATAAAATGGAATTAATCTGATCTTATCTGATTCACTCCTAGAGTTTTTAGTAGTTACTATTTACGTTGAGTGAGTATTCAGATAAAAGGGGCTCTGCTTCATGAAATACATGTAGATTCTCGCTTTACAAACTGCACCAAATACTGAATAATGAGATTACCTTGAGTACGTAACCCACGAAGCAAAAGTTATAGAAGCAGCAAAAATTATGAAAAAGTGTGAAAATATTAGTTGCTTCTCTTGATCCAGTTATTGGATCATGATCATAAGATCACACACATATATCTATATGCAAGCTGGGAAGGCCAAATTATCTTTTAATATATTGTCATTAGTTTCTAAGGGTTCAAGTTTCTTTTTATAAAAAAAAAAAAAAAAAAAGAGGACCTATAAAAGATTACACACACAAACACATCCCTTCTGGGCTGCGGGTGGTGTCATGTGATTACTGCAATCTCATTGAAAATGTTATGCACAATCACATCACTAGTTTCAGTTATTGTCCCAAATCGTTGATGGCCAAGCTATCATGTTTACGGTGCTTCTATGATTGTTAATAAGCAACTTTTGATGCGTGTGTTAAGTAAGGTATATTAGTTTGACTAGTTCCGTTGGTCTAACCAATAATATGTAATCTACTTGTCATTGATGATATGCACGCTTTTTATAAGCTTATGCCCGATGTGCATAAAGTATGAGATAGTCAACTTGGCATTATCTTTAATGAACTAGTGGTAATCATCGATGTTTGATGGACCATGAAGGAAAGCTTTTAAGCAGTGCATATAGCAAAATGCATGTTTTCTAAGTGAATGAAGAAATCTAGACATTCGAGGTTATAGAGTAACTATTATTAAATAATAAAAATATAAATAAAGAGCATTTTTGGACGAGTATAAACTTAGACACATGCATGATTTGAGGCAAAACTTTTAGACCACAGTACAAGTACAAGATTGACGATTAAGTAAGTTAATCCAAGCATATGATAGAGTATGCTTATGTTTATAAGATTTTTAAGGATATTCTTATCGTGCTTTCCTCCTTAATAGTCATCATCTCATGATTGTCATGAAGTCATATGGCTGGATCCTTTAGTTAAAGAGGTTACCTTAAACAATGAGCTCTTCTAAGTTGGTGTATGTTTTGTGCTGATAAACAAATTTGAAAATGGTTGGATTTCTTTTGGCAACATAATCTTTTATTATATGCTGGGTATGTGCACAATCAGTCCTATGGAAAGGTTTTTCAAGGTTTGGAAACCTAGTAAGTTTCAAAAAAAAACCTCTTGTTGAGTTTCCTTAAAATCGATTCTCTCTTCCACGAGTTTCTACAAGGAGATGAGCCTTGCAAAGCTTCTAAGATCATGCATAGTAGCATATTGAAAGGAAAGAAGGATAGATATCCTTAAAATTAGAATTTTTCAAGGCTGTGCGAAAGTATTTTGAGACGTGGTCATTCTTAGAGTTAATTTATAAAACCTAATTGTCTTTGAAATATTATGAGATTTTTTTGAAGGAAAATGTCAAGCATAGTGGTTTTACTCTTGACAAAACAAAAAAAAAGGAGGAAACCAATCTGAGTGATTTGATTGCATGATCACCGCCTTTAAGTAAGAATTTTTACAAGTTACAAATGTAAGAATTTTTACAAGTTACAAATGTTGTAAGGTCTTGTACAATCAAGAGATGGAGGCATCTCTGGTAAGTAATAGGCCAATGGCCACAAAAGGTAAAGTAGCTCCTAGTAGTAGGCTATTGGTCACATGTTTGTGATTCCTAGTAACTAGACTACTGACTACTAGCATGATCTTTGGAAAAGACCATCTCTTTGGGAAAGATTTGATGAATCCTTGTCTTCCCACGAAGAAATACTTGTTGCCTCGAGATATGTCCCAAATTAAAATTTTCATGGTGTTACATGGGACATACATAAAGTGTTGCCTTGAGAAACTTGGCCTTCTAGCCAGATGGTATAGTATGATCGAGGTAAGGCACGTGTTGCCTCGGAAATGAAAAACAGGTTGGTTATTGTGATTTTGAGGAAGTTCAGGTTTACCACCTGTTAATCAGATCTTTGTTAAAAGAAAATTTATGTGAAAATTATGAAACTCTAGCTAGAGGCAAAGGTCTGATGTACATCGAGGGGGATGGGACTTAAGCCCAAAATTGTATAAGTCACCTATAAGGATACAACCTCCTAGGGCTGGAGATCCCAAGAACTAGGCATGGAGACCAACGAATTATAGAGTGACTTGTGGTTATACATGTACTATTCTTGTCTCATGACATATTGTCCCTCCCTATGGTGTAAGTACATGTTCTCGTAACGATATTGGAGGTTGAGATTATTTATAATCTCTTAATGAGTTCTATAGCCCATACGGGTGGGATGTATTAGTTACGAGAGCATCCTTGATAGACTCACCTATATGAGTGTGGAAGTGGGGCCGCTTCCCATGAGAACTGGGCTAATTCTCTAGAGCACTCATGAAAGCTGGGATAAAGCACATGGCCATAATGTGCTGGCTTGAGAAGCTTGGTTTAGAACACCTGGAATGTCATGTGTGTGACGCGATTCCACGTGCCCTCAAGTAGTCATTGTTTCAAGGCTGAGCCACTTTGACTCTAGTACGGGAATTGCTTAAACGCTAAATGAAGGTTTCAAGGCAGAGCCACTTTCATGATGCATGATGTTCTATCTTTGCCCAAATAAGGTTATGTCTATTTTTATCAAAATAAGTGGGGGATTGTTGGAGTATTTTAATAAAAATATTAGTACCTATAATATTGGTTTAAGTGCCGAAAATTATAATATGTTATGATGAGCCATAACACCTCATTATAATGTTTTTAATAGTATGTTTTTATTACATTTTAATGGCTTTAAATTAATTCTTATAACTTTTTGTAACCTACATTTTAATGAAAACTTAATGGTCATGAGTTACATTTTTAAAGCTACTATATATACATGTATAGTGGATGGTTTTTGGGAGAGTGACAATTCAACTTTTACCATACAAGTTTGTGTCACCACATTGTTCAAGAACCCTGCCTTTTTCTTTCATGGGTTACGAACAACACCTCTTTATAGCGGTATCATCTTGATGACTAGCGTATCATCTTATGTGATGTATTGAAAAGAGGTGTTTCATTGCCACTATATATATACACTTGAGTTTCGTTTATTTTGAAAAGTAATTTGGGCAAAGAAAGGTGTTGAGTGAAGCTTCTGGTTCATTCGAAAGTGCAGAAAATGCGAATGAAGCTACAGTTATGAGCTGGGCTGTTGTATCCTGGAGGCGACGCGTCGAAACCTTGCTGCACCGATAATTATCCGAAAGGGCGCGAATCGTCTTAAAGAGAGCGACCTAGTCCGCGCCTCATCCTAGCTATTAACTTATTACTTATCATTTGAGGTACTCGAGATTAAGGATACTTCGTTTGGTAAGGTTCATGTTCCAAAAAGGCAATTGAGGTAAATGGACAATTTCTTTCTTACAAATTATAAAAAGGTAATTGTTTACTTGTATTGTCCTTTTGCTTGCTTAACAAAAAGATTTTATTTTATTGGATTATTTCCAACATTAGTTGTGCCTAACTAGAGAGTAATCTGGTAGAAGTCATTGTACAATCAGAAGATCAGGAGTGATCTTGTTGACAAGACAACAAGTATTACTCTGTGTGCCCCATCCTGCCAGCTTCATTATTAGGTGCCTTGTCCTACTATCGTTTTCAGTATGCCATTCCCGAGCTGATACATGTATTGAGCCTATCAAAGCAAGGGAATAGGTTTAACAAGAAGGGATAAAACACGTTCTTTAGTCACATCGTCGTCAATACCACGGTCATCTCCGAGCTGATACATGCATTGGGCCGTCCTCGCAAGATTTATTGCAGTATCAATGAAAATCCCATTGAAGGGAGAATCAGAAACCCGGCCTTCGTTTATCTTCTTCCAAGCCTCGCTAATTAAGTGTTTTATGTACCTACGCGCTTCTTCTTCAGAGCAACTGATTTCATTCATGTAGCATTGTGTTGATTTAGGGCTGTCGCCTATCTTCAACTGATCCTGAACCATGGTAGAACAAAATGAAACCATCATAATATGTCTTTCTTCATCATCTACATATCTTTATGCATGTCTGCTAACAAAACCTGTTTCTTTGAACATCATGAGGCTCTATATCGATTATGTCATGACTTGAAATGAAAAGTTTTTCCTATCATACAGGATCATTTAAGGTGGATAGTACAAGAATTCTAGTTCGTTTTTTTGCTTGGATGCCTCGAATTTAGAGGTTCTTCAGCATAACTGACTTGGCGGATACTCCTCATCTAAGAAGCTCTCCCAAATCCCAAATCTATTGTAGTCCAAAAGTTTTGAAGCAGAAAAGTTGTGAAAAGAAAGTATTGTTGCGTTTTTTCCTCTTATCATACTTCTATCAAAGAACACTAAGGAGCAGAAAGTATTGAAAAGCAAGTATTGTTGAGTTTCTTCCGCTCGGTTCTAAGTTCAGGAGAAAAAAAGGGAGTTTCATTCCACTTATAAAACTTCACAACTTCTCTCTGTCGAGAGTTTCTAATGGTGTGGCAAAGTGTCTTTTGCAAAAGTTTCATATTGGACTAGTTCTCCTTCTCCCATGTGAAAGAACTCTTAAAAGAAAGATATAAGGGTTTTGTTAGCAATCTTTCAATCCAAAAAAAGTGCTGCGGAGAATTGAGGAACTTAGCTTGCTTACCTGTGACGTTACCAGGTCATTTGAAAGTCTTACAATAATTGATGACCAACGAATTATGTCTGAATGTTTGTCCAGGCAATCCAGTGCCTCCTTTGTCATTGGATTAGCGAATGAGTTATAAGCGTGCACTAACGTTAAAGGAGCTCCTACTGAAATGGAAGCATTCTCGATGTATTCCTCAAATGCTGGTGTATATCCCTTATGATACCAGGTTGCTTCTAGTAAGTAAGCTCTACATAAGTCTGTCCACTGAAATTCAGTGCGCCGATATAATTAGGAAACCAAAACAAAAACAATGGATCGTAGAAATTAAGACAACCAAAAAAGTGTTTCACAGATTCTGTTTAAGAGACCTTTTTGTCTCCGAGGGAAAGGTGTTTCACAAAACAAGAGTTCCAGAGTCAGACTTTACCGCGTTTTTGAGGTATGAAATGATGCAGGAACCGTGTTCCTTTAGCACATCGTAAGCCATTTCATTGCTGGAGTTGTAAAGAGCGAAGAAACAAATCTTCATGAAGTCTGGAAGTCGATCGAGTTCATTGATGTCCCACCTGAAAGCAGAACCCAAATGCTTCTAAGAAAAAACTTTGGGTTAAATATGGATATAAATGTCAGTATCTAAACCTCCATTATCACTTTACAAACCTCTCCACGGCATTGGTGAAAAGTTCAAGTTCTTCCAGGGTACCATACACATCGTAGATATCATCAATTACTGTGATCAACGATATGAGCCTCGTGGTCATCCTCCTGGTATACTGCAACTGAGGCTCAAAGTTAATTCCCACGGTCCAAAAAAAGTTCTCCATTAACATGTCCCTAGCAAAGCTCAACTTTTCTCCTAAGCCAGTACCCTTCCACCATCTACATATACAACAAAACATTGGAAAGCATCAAAATAGAAAAATATAATTAGCTAAAACAAAAACCAGAAGAGAATAATTAAACATATTCAACAACTCAGAAGCATTATTCTTGTTCGGAGTTGGTAGCTTTTCACGGTTATCTACCACCAGTGGGATGTGCACAGTGAGTCACGTGCATGCGTGATGCATGAAGCTTTCAGAAGTGCAGTCATGAATGCTAATATTCAACTTATAAATACCTTGAAGTGTGCTTTAGATCTTCTTGGTGAGTGACTTGTACCATGTTGAAATCCAATTTAGCAAGCTCGAGCAATGTAGTGTTTCGTTCTTGTGTCCTTTCATACACATCTATAAACCACCTCGCCTCCAGTCTTGGCATCCTCCAATGCAGCGGTAGCTCCAAGGCATGACTCACAAATGTGGCAAGATTCTGATCCATCTTCTGGTCCTTGAGGCTTTCCGTAAGATGTTTAGCTGTAAAATGTCTAGCCTCGTCCAAGAGACCCTCACCCCTGATTGAAAGGTATGATGCTTCATACAAGTATAACATCCCCCTCGTATCCTCACAAATACACAACTTGAAATTCCCAGCTTCATCCTTAAAACTGTTAAAGACATCTGCAATCAACAATGTGCACGGTCAAATATAAGCTAATTAAAACTTACAAACAAGGAGAAAAGATACAGGCACACATTCTTTTTCCTCTTGTCAATTTTTTGGGGCTAAACTACCTTGAGGCACATCAAATCCGTGCTGCCTATAGAGTCTGAACTCAAGAGCTATAGCATACAAATCTGCCTCTTTGTTCCATCTATCGCTTTTGTTCGTGTTGCTATGTATGCGCTCCAAGGTTCTTTTTATCTCAACCTCAAAATGATAAGATATACCCAGCCTCTGCAAAGTGTCAATTAACTGGAATTTGTTCAATGGCTCCTCCACTTGGTCAAGCATCCTCCTGATATCTCGCTTCAATGTGTCAGCTCGCCTTGTGTAACTCTCTCCCTACATAAAGGATGACCAATGGATAGGTAATAAATGTACTCGATACTAAAGAAGTCCAAATTAAACAGCCGCCAATATATTAACCCGTATTCCTTCCATCCCTTTCAAAGAGACCTTTTTAGTTGGTGTGTAGCTAGATCACTTCTACAGACAGATTACATACTAGAAATATATACGTGCCTTTAATTGAATTGAGATGAGAGAAGAAACTGAGGGACGGCATTAAAAAGAAGGATGAAAAAAAAGATTAATGCATTTTGAAACAAGGTCTCTCAAATTTGGATAGAGAGACTACCACAAAATTGCTGGTAAGTGACTCCACATAATCATGATCCCACGTTGGGGGATGGTAACCGGCTAATCGCCTTGCACCGTTCTGAACACACGCCCGGACGACAGCCTTGGCATGGACGAAGCGTGGGAGTCTGCCCCAATTGTGTGCTTCCTTAGAGATGTTGCTTCCAGGGAAAAGCTTAGGGAAGGTGCAAAGATGGGTTAGAGCCATTGCGCTGTTGAGTTTCTCAGAAAGCTGGTTGAAGGTATCAGCTAAATAAATGCCGCTACTTTTATAGACAGAGTTGAGCTATTACAAAGGTGCTGCACCCTAGTGTGGAGAAGTGGAAAGTCAGATGCTTTATGCACTTATTAAATGTTTATTAAAGTAGGAGACCAAGGGAATCAAACTTTTTAAGATCCTTCCTCGTGCTTCATGTTTTTCGTGTGGAATCATATACAGTTTATTAAAGTAGGAGGCCAAGGGAATCAAACTTTTTAAGATCCTTCCTCGTGCTTCACGTTTTTCGTGTGGAATCATATACAGGTTAAGGTTCGCACACCATATGAGTACCAGACGCACTACTCGTGATTCAAACAGTGCATACGTACCCACAAGGGATCCCACCTCCGTCATGTCTACCAAAAAGAAAAAAGGCTTTTACCAATATAATTCAGATCCGGGGGTGAACTGCGGAATCTAACTCTGCACAGTACCCTCCTCCCCCGCCATTACACACAAGATGTGAGTAAGAAATAATGACAGAAAAATGTTCAATAAGACCCCTAATAATGTCATGATTTAGGCTATTTTCGTAATTTTAGTTGCAGTGTTGAGGTACCCTTGAATAAGTGAGGTAACTTTAGGAGTCTTTTAGTTAGAAATAATTTCATTTCAATCCCTTGTATTTTATCCATTTTTTATTTAGGTCTTTGTCTTTCAAAATCCTTGAAACTGGTCTATGTACTATGCTCCGTAATTAATTAAGCCCTTCTGTTAGTTTTTTTCGGTCCAAAATGACCACATGACCGGCACGTAGTCACTTTTTTTGGGGTACTTTTGTCCAACTTGTTTCCGGCCTGTTTTGGAGAAATGCCCTAAACAATTTTCCCAACCCAAGTCCAACATAGTTGTATTTCTGTTCTCTCCACCCACGCGGTCCACAGATCCACCGCATCAAACCAAGGCCAAACCCACCGCTGTCGCAAACCAATGTCGTGACCGACCGCGATCCATTTTCGCGAGCCACGTGTATGATCGATGACACTGGTGGTATTGTGGTGATATTTGTGGGTTGAGGTGGGTTGATGGTGGTGGTAGGCGGGGTGATTGGTTGCAATGTGTGTGTGTGTGTGGGTGGGGGGGGGGTGATTTGGATGGTTGTTTCCTATTGTTGGAAATGGGTGGCTGGATTGGATGAATTTTTAGGGTTTTGATTATGATGACTGGCGGCGGTGGCTGTAACGGCAACGGTGTTGCTGTTGCGTTTAAGTTTGGACACAAATCAATTTCCTTAAATGGTTGGGGTTAGCATCAACCTTGGTTTTGATGGTGGTGGTTAGGGTGGCGGTGGTTTGGACAATGGTGTTTGGCGGCAATTTCAATTTGTATGGCGTGGTGGTTTCGACATTTTCACTTTGCATGGTGGTGGTTGTCCACGTTTTCAATTTGGATGGCGGGGGTTGGCAGCATCAGCGATTTGGATGGCGGTTGTTTATCACAGTGGTGTTCATTCTTTCCCTCTAAACAATTTTCTCGTCTATTGCCATTTCTTGGACAGAAATACCCCACAAAAGTGACCACATGTCTATCACATGGTCATTTTGGATGGAAAAAGTTAACGAAGGGACTTTAATTGATGACGAAGAATAATACATGTATCAGTTTCAAAGATTTTGAACTACAATAACCAAATTAAAAAAGGGTTAAAGTACAAGGGTCAGAAATAGAATTATCATTTTTGGTTATTTACAATATGTGTAGAAATAATGGCTAGTGAGTTTTTGTTTTAGCCATAAATTGAACTTTAACTTGCACATAGAGAGACCTAAGGATTTGAAGATTTTAACTTTTTATTCAAAATTTGTAAGTAATCTTAACCAAGTTTGTCTACGATGAGAATTTGATGTCCGGGTAAATTTTGAATTGTATCTTTATATTTTATTACATATTCAAGATAATAGTTTTATGTACCGTTACTCCAATTCTATATTTATTAAATATTGAAGATAAAATTTGTTGTCGGCGAAATAGTCAATATTTGCCTTGATGGGGTCATTGATTTGGTCCTTCGTTTTCTCATCGAACTAGCACGTTGTTTGTGTGGCTGATGGCACAAGTTGTTTTATTTCTGTATCATATTCATGAACCGGTCAGTCTCGTTATATTTGCAGTGTTTGGCCGTACTGCTGTCCTTCACGTGGATCCCGATCCACTGCTGTGGCTAGGGTTACAGCAGTGGTGCTGTGACCCTGTCACAGCCGTCCGATCCTTGTGGGTGGGGGGGAAGGGTGTAGATCATGCCACGTCACCCGCCCATTTAATTCCCTGCTTTTCCCCTCATTTACTCTCCCTCCCCTCATTTACTCTGCCGGCCACCAACCACCATTCCCTCTCTCTCTCTCTCTCTCCACAGCAGTCTGCCGGGATCTCCTTACGCCGGCGACATTCCCGGCGAAGGCACAGCGACGTCACCGCGACCCATAAGGATCTTTCGGCGACGCGACCACCATTCGCTCTCTCTCTCCACAGCAGTCTGCCGGGATCTCCTTTCGCCGGCGACGTCACCGCCACCCATAAGGAACTGACGGCGACGCGACGCATCTACCAACACCGGCGTGCCTGCCGTCCATCGACCAGCGGCAGCGGCTCCTCACGCCGTCCACGGCGACGCCACATCCACCGGTCACGCTTCCGGCGTCGCATCTACCAAGCCTTACGCCGGCGACATTCCCGGCGAAGTCTCACGGTACACCGACGACACCTCGTGGACCCGGCGACGCCACATCCTAGTCACAGAATCTTCCGGCGTCTTATCTACCAAGCAGTCAAATCCACCTTCCGGCGACGTCGCCGGCCACTTTCCGGCGAAGACAGGTCTCTTTTCTCTCTTCCCCTGATACTGCCGGTACTTAACGTTTTGTAGATTTACCCATTTTCTGATTGAAATTTGGGAACTGAAATTGCAATTTTGGAATCTGTATATTTTGGTTGATTTTGGAATCTGTATATTTTACGGTAATTGCGTTGAGTATTGTCCAACGAATTGTTCAATAAGTTTGTGTGCTTGTAATGTTTTCCTGCTTGCGTGCTTGTTGGCGTTAGAAATGGGGGTTGTCTGTTCTTTGTTGGTTTCTGCAGCTTCGTTTGAGTTGGGTTTGTTGGTAGGACTGCTGATTATGCTCGAATTGTTCCACAATCACTCAGATGTAGTCGTAAGAGTGCAAAAAAGAAAAGCCAGAATAGTGAGAATTTTTAACTAAGAAGATGGTTAAAGTAAGCAAGAATACCTCCGAAAGCTGATACAAGCTAGAAAATACAAGCTAGAAAGGCTGCTAAAACCATGGATGCTTTTGTTTATGAAGGGGGACAACATGTTTATTGAAAAGGAACAGCTAGTTCCACACTGTAATTATAAGACTAATTGACTGGTTTAAAGGGTAAATAAAAAAGATAACCTAATCAAGTGACCAAGTCTTGCATGTGTCCTTCATTTTGCATGTGCATTATACTGCAGTTGGATTCTGGGTTTGAATTTTTAAACAAGTTTCATGTTGGTAAAATAGTTCCTATTGATCAGCACAAGAAACCTAATTTTCTTGCTTTTTCTTACTTCTCTTGCCCCCCTCGTTTGCACAGTAAGGGAAGCTAAGATTAATCATATTTCCACAAGTTCCCAAGATGCAAGAAGCATCGACTAGGTGTGAAAATGAAGAATTGCTTCTGGAACTTAGGATTTTCACTGCTTCATTACTTGAGTACGCAGGAGCAGGCTCGATACAATTTTGTAGAAGACTGAAAGTATTTAGGTGCTTGTTTTCCGGCCTTTCCATGTGCATAATTAAAAAAAAGAGAAAATTTTCAGTTTTTTAGGTAGTTTTCGTACGGTTTGGGCCAGAAGTTAAATCTGCTCTGCTCCAGCCATATCAAGTTTACATGAGGATGATCACAGGAACGACTGCAGTCAAACTGGTGACCATGTGCATGGATGTATGTCCTCTCTGTTGTAATTGCATTGCATATTAGCTCAGGATGGAGGACACGAAACGGAATACAAAAGATTCTATGTTGTTTGCCCCAGTAGCCAGATCGCTGCTCTTACCTTCTAATGTAAAATTAGACAACTCATTGAGCTCATTCTTTAAGGTTAGTGACTTGGTGTAACCGATTATGAGAGATCACTAGCAAAGTACGTTTTTGATGCACAAAAGGAAAGACTGATTGATGTCTATGCAACATCTTGATGAAGCACTTGTGTCATTATGTTTATGTTTATGTACCTCTTCTCAAATATGTCTCTTTGTTAATCTCGTAACTGTAACAACTTAGCCGGACGGCTTTGTAATCCTGTTTAAAGTATTAGTCACAATTCTACTATTAAATCCAAAAGTAGTTCTGTAAGAAGTAGAAACGCGTGCATTCACATTGAGTCAAAGGAATATGTTCTATCTTTTTCTCGAACAAATCAAATTTGTTCAGTACTAGAAGAAAGTCCAACTGATCATATGTCGGATGTGTAACAATGCTCTCAAAAAAACTTCCTGCTCAATATCATCTTGTTCTCCAAAGTCCCATCTCCATCAACAGCAAATTGGTCAGTCACTTAAGGAGACACAGAAAATGACAATTCGAACATCTTCAAACATCTCTAGCCACTTGCAGTTTTCTCCAAATCCTCTTGCTTGTACTCTGATTAGTTGAAACCTGAGAACCAAAGTGACAAGAAAAACGTTAGAAGTAAGCAACACCACTAAGAACTCTTAATTTATCCACCATTGCCACATCTGGGACCACAAGTAATGAGAGAACTAAAGAGAAACCTTAAAGCCTTTTAGCAGTCTAATCTGTTCTGAATTCATAAATGAGCCAAATAGCATGATCCTAAGGTAGCCTCGCCAAGGCAATTAAGCTTTCTCTGGGCTATAGTCATTGAAAAAAATCTAACCTGTTAAAGAAACATCTTACTTTCAAATCTTGCAACTTAAAGGGATACTGAAAACTATTCTAAAGATCATCCAATCAAATAATGAGCTGCAAGCTACTCCCCACTTTACATAGATTGTTAAATAAGATATCCACATTTGAAGGTACATTTTCAAGAACAAGGTATTTCTCCCATTTTGGGCATTCAACAACTTCATAACCGCTAACAACTTGGATATCCATTCAAAACAACCACCATCATCTATACTTTAGGCATGCGAGAATTCCAAAATAGAAAATGCTACATAGGCCCTATCACGAATAACTTTCATTTGAAAATATAGCTTCCAAGTGTCGTCGAGGTTTGACTTGAAAGCACGTTCAAGTCTCCAAATACTCTTTCGCCTCCGGATTGGATATGGTTTGAACCAAGCATGTTGAACTCCCCCATTACTTTCTTGCCATTGAATTGGGCACTGTTTGAACCTTGAGACAAACTTGACAACGTAGTGTCATTCAAGCCGGCCTACATAGAAAAAATAGAATGATGATGAGATAAGTAAATAAAAGTTGGCACCCAAAGACAAATAGAGCATAATGTGAAAAATGGTACGCTTACACTTAACATTTCGGTAAATCTTGGTCTGCACATGTATTTTTCAACGTTGTCATGATCAACGTTACTCCAAGTAGATACTTGAGGCGGCTCCAAGCACTATATAAACACGCATTAGAATGACAAAATTAAAAGTTCTTATCAAAATAAAAAAGTATGCATATATGTACGCTATTAGAATACCTCATGTGGTAGTGATGGATTTTGATTTTCCTTGTCATGATTTGGACATCCCAATGAGTTGGTCATCATTTGTTTCCTCTTCTTTGGTTGCTTCTCCACCCAACTTTTATGTCGTTTACTTCCTCCTTTTTGTGGACCATCCCTTTTTTTTATGCCCTTTACATTCCCAACAAGACTTTCAATGGCATTCTTATCTACACCTTTATTACCATTAGGTTCACAACCATGATCCGTACATTCATAATGCTTCTTCCTAAGCTCTTCAATTTCTTTATCCAATTCTTTCATCTTAGTTTTGTAGAGGAGGTACCCATCCTTAAATTCGGAAGCCTTATGTGCCAATCTCACCGCATCGGGCCAAAGCTCCCTATACCGATCACTTACATCCAAAGCTCCACTCCGATGAACATCTAGACCATCTTCATCTAATGCACAACCATCTCTTGCTCCTCTTGTCCACCTCTTGAGAATATATGTCTCGGGAATATACTTAATGCCAAGTACATCAAGAACCTTCAATGCATGTCCACAAAGTATTCCCACCGTTTCAAATTTATTACAACTACACGACAAGGTTGCATTCTCTTCATCATGTGTCACAACATACTCTCCCTCCTCATCACAAGAAACAATCAAATATTCTTGCAACCTACCCCTTTCTTGTTTGTTTCCGACAAGAGCTAGTAGACTTTTCTCCCATTGTCGTTGAAATAACTCAAATATCTTTGGAGTATAAACTTTCCCCGCTTGCTTTAATAAAGGCAAACAAGAAACTTTTACTCTAGGCATTTTTTCCTTTGCATTGTACTCCGCTTCTACCTCTCGGTATCTTTTGTCACTTACAACCATGGCAAATAACTTGAAAAAAGTAGGTATATCAAGTTTAGATTTCAACGACTTCTTTAGTTTGGCATTCATGCTCTCACTAAGTTGTGTACTTCGCACCCCTAAAGTAACCGTTGTCTTCATGTAACATCTAGCCCACTTTTCCTTCAAGGCATAAGTTCTCTCCAACCAACTATGTCCATGTACTTTATACTTTTTAAGCAATGCCTCCCACTCCTTCTCAAATTTTGTCACATCCTCATATTCAAACATTAGGGCTTTAAAATCACTCAAAAAACATGAATCATCCTTCATCAAATTACCAAGATGTTTAATAGCATTTTGCATAATATGAAAGGTACACAAACCATGTCGTACTTCCGGCATAACAACACTTATCGCATTTCCCATCGCTATATCTTGATCGGTGAAAAGGGTAGTAGGCTTCTTAAAATTATGTGCCTCCAAAAATGTACTAAAAACCCAATCAAATGACGCTTGTGTTTCGTCATATAATAAAGAAGCTCCGAAGATGACTTGTTCCCTATAGTGATTAAACCCAATAAACACTCCAAGAGGTCTATGATCTTTATTAGTAGCAAATGTAGTGTCAAAGGTCACAATGTCACCAAAAAGTTCATAATCCATGCGCATCCTTCCATCCGCCAAAAATATATTAGTAATTTGTTCCTCATTATCCAATTGAAATGCATGAAAGAATGATGGATCTTGTGATGTTTGATCTTTGAAACTCATCAACAAACTTCCCACTTCTCCAAATTGCAATCCTCTTTCGTGTTTGGTCCGAAGGTAATTTTTTTGATCTAGCGGAAGAAATCCAACATGTTCCCTTCCTCCGGATTTCACGCTAAACAAATCAAAAGATTTCTTTTGTGTAAGCCCGGCATCATATGCCAAATCAACTTCTACCGCTTGACTTTCAGTTATATTTCTTTGACATCGCAAAAGATGAACACATATTGGAGCATGGAGATCATAGTTATGTTCTCCATTAAAGTCCGAAACATGATACGTACATTTCTTTCGATCAAATACAATTTTCATCCCTACATGACAACCCGTTCTTGTCTCGGCTCTAGGAGCTTTATACAAATGGTCACGTTTATCAATCTCCCGAAAACCCTCTTTGTTGCACACAAAATTTTCAGAGGTGACAACTTCATCTTTACGATTTTTGTTTGAATAATCCTTGCACACACCAAAACCCATTTTCCCTCCATAATCCACCCAAAATTTCCATGCTTCCTCCCTGCTATCAAATTCCATACCATTTTTAGGTACCCAATCATCAACGCTGCGTTTAAATATAAATTCATTACTTATTACTTGAACAAGTGTAGACTACGTAACCATAAAGTACAAATGCAATTCATAAATTTTAAACTCCATAAACAATATCATTTTCAATACATGCATTGGTTGAACATTCAACCTCTTTCTTTAGTGAGGTTTGTACATAGTCAACTTGGGATTAAAAAACAGAATATGAAAATATATCTACATCTTTCTAAAAACTAAAAACAATATGCTCCAATGCTCCAAAATTAAATATGCTCCAATGCTCCAAAACTTCTCAAAGTACAACACAAATAAGTATTCAAATTTCTAGGTACTTGAAGTTACAGTAAATTATCAAAACAGGGAGTAGTACATCACAAAACTCTGATCATATATTCTTGAGTTTTGCCTACTCATCATTGCTAAGCCACCAAACAGCAGTAACATATGCTAGCATAAATACATTAACTAGAATGGGATCTGGGGTCTAAGTGTGGTGTTCATTGTGCACCATCAAAGTGTTGTCTTTTAGCATAATCAAACCAATTTACAGATCCGTTAGGATCAATTGCTGGACAAGTCCATCGCCTTTTGTTCCAACAATTTGATGAAAATTAAATATCGATCAAGTCCATATTTAGGTACATTCATGATAAAATCCATCACGCGTCAATGTCCGGATACCTTATGGTGGCCGGAGGAGTTGACGATGATGGGTCTTCCATGGCAATGTAGACCGAGAAACCTCCAGTGACAAGCTGTAAATCGGCGTCGCCGGAAGGTGGGGAAGGTGTAGATTGGCGCCGACAGATGGTAGGTCAGCGACGCGATTTCAGGCCGTCGGAGGAGAGAGAGGGAGTGTTGGCAACAAATTCCAGATTAAGCATTGCGCAATTGACTTGACGCAATTACTGCAAGACTGTAATTGACCAAGCATTCCATTATCAATTCCCAATTTTCAATCAAAAAAGTGGTAAATCTACAGAACTTATTAAGCAAGCATAATCAGCAGTCCTACCAACAAACCCAACTCAAACGAAGCTGCAGAAACCAACAAACCCAACTGCAGTATAATGCACATGCAAAATGAAGGACACATGCAAGACTTGGTCACTTGATTAGGTTATCTTTTTTATTTACCCTTTAAACCAGTCAATTGGTCTTATAATTACAGTGTGGAACTAGCTGTTCCTTTTCAATAAACATGTTGTCCCCCTTCATAAACAAAAGCATCCATGGTTTTAGCAGCCTTTCTAGCTTGTATTTTCTAGCTTGTATCAGCTTTCGGAGGTATTCTTGCTTACTTTAACCATCTTCTTAGTTAAAAATTCTCACTATTCTGGCTTTTCTTTTTTGCACTCTTACGACTACATCTGAGTGATTGTGGAACAATTCGAGCATAATCAGCAGTCCTACCAACAAACCCAACTCAAACGAAGCTGCAGAAACCAACAAAGAACATACAACCCCCATTTCTAACGCCAACAAGCACGCAAGCAGGAAAACATTACAAGCACACAAACTTATTGAACAATTCGTTGGACAATACTCAACGCAATTACCGTAAAATATACAGATTCCAAAATCAACCAAAATATACAGATTCCAAAATTGCAATTTCAGTTCCCAAATTTCAATCAGAAAATGGGTAAATCTACAAAACGTTAAGTACCGGCAGTATTAGGGGGAAGAGAGAAAAGAGACATGTCTTCGCCGAAAAGTGGCCGGCGACGTCGCCGGAAGGTGGATTTGACTGCTTGGTAGATAAGACGCCGGAAGATTCTGTGGCTAGGATGTGGCGTCGCCGGGTCCACGAGGTGTCGTCGGTGTACCGTGAGACTTCGCCGGGAATGTCGCCGGCGTAAGGCTTGGTAGATGCGATGCCGGAAGCGTGACCGGTGGATGTGGCGTCGCCGTGGACGGCGTGAGGAGCCGCTGCCGCTGGTCGATGGACGACAGGCACGCCGGTGTTGGTAGATACGTCGCTTCGCCGTCAGTTCCTTATGGGTGGCGGTGACGTCACCGGCGAAAGGAGATCCCGGCAGACTGCTGTGGAGAGAGAGAGTGAATGGTGGTCGCGTCGCCGAAAGATCCTTATGGGTGGCGGTGACGTCGATGTGCCTTCGCCGGGAATGTCGCCGGCGTAAGGAGATCCCGTGAGACTGCTGTGGAGAGAGAGAGAGAGAGAGAGGGGGGGAATGGTGGTTGGTGGCCGGCAGAGTAAATGAGGGGAGGGAGAGTAAATGAGGGGAAAAGCAGGGAATTAAATGGGCGGGTGACGTGGCATGATCTACACCCTTCCCCCCACCCACGATCGGACGGCTGTGACAGGGTCACAGCACCACTGCTGTAACCCTAGCCACAGTAGTGGATCGGGATCCCCTTCACGTTGCTACTTTTTTCACCACTCATTGCAATTCAACGGTTTTATTGGGGCTCTTTAATGAGAAGTTGCCCTGCAACTGCTTGAGTGGATCTGCCACCTTCAAGTTTCTAATGGTGCACTAAGCTCGTAAAACTTTTGCCTATACTATCTTTGTTTGGTCACAGTGAGCTCGTACAAACTCAGGTTCAATATCTTTTGAACAAACTTTGACTTCTATTCAAGTTGTAAGAGTTTTTTTTCGACCTCGTATATAATGACAATTAATAGTCGTTAAAGATTTCTAGTTGTTTTTCTTCTAACGCTTTCAGCGACAATTCTTAACGGTACTTTTTTTTAGCGTCACTAAATAAAAGTCAGTGAGAACATTTAGAGGTCATTGATTATCGCTATATAAGGGTAGGATGAAGATTCCTCCAACCGGATTAGCAACCGAATTTTTTTCATATCGTTTTATCCTGTTCGGATAAACTCTAAACTGTGTACTTTCTGAAGTCTTTGAGTCATTCCATTTGAAATGTAAAATTTTTATACGTCGGCATGTCTCTTATGCCTTCGAAATATGTTTATGTAAATTAGAATTGGATCTCTTTGAATTACATGTGATCAAGTTAACTTGACACCATGATATGATGTGACAATTGATGTCGCTATGCAACCTATGATCGAACTTAAAACTTTTATGTGCTTAGATTAACGTGTTTTACACTCCCGTATTATGTTTTTGTTTTGAACTTGATTATTAGTTTAATAATTCGGATATACTTTTTTAACTTTAATTTGATCTTTGTTGACTCAGTATCCCTAAATAAGAACATTTGTCATCCCTAAATAGGAACATTTGATCTGTGTGTGTATGTGCGCGCGCACGTGTGTTTGCGTATGTGTGCGTTGAGATTTGGATGGTCGTTGCTTGTTGGTGAAAAAGGGTGGTTGGATTGGACGAGATTTTAGGGTTTTGATCGTGATGGCCGGCCACTACAGGAAAAAACACTTTTAGCGACGGACAGTTCCGTCGCTAAAAGTTCACTTTCCGTCGGTAAAGACTTTTAGCGACGGACCATCCGTCGCTAAAAGTCCGTGGGTAGTAACCCCGTTACTAAAAGATTAGCAACGGAATTTAATGATCCGTCTGCAAAAATAAAGTTTTTACCTATGGAATTAATTACTTTTAGCAACGGAAAATTCCGCCGCTAAAGATATTTTCTATATTTTGTCTAATTTCTGAATTTTCTAGAAAAAAATTTTAAAAACTTTTAACGACAGAATTTTCGTCACTAAAAATCTATCTCTAAAAACTTTTATTGATCTATAAAAGCACTTTTAGCGACGGAATTCCATCGCTAAAAGTAAAAAAAAAGGCTATTTTGTTTTTGTTAATTTTTATAAATTCAAACATGTTTCAAACAATTAACCATAACCAACAACAATTTATTTCTTTAAACTATGATTCATCCTTTAGTAAATTCCAAGAAATACAAATAAAATTAAATCATATACACCACCAACTAATACCCAAATATAACAAATTACATGTTTACTAAATACAATAGATCATATCGTACAAATCCCAAAAACAAAGTTAAAAGTTTCATTGAAACTAAAAAAATATAAATCAAGATCCTTGCTCTCCGAAGCCTGCACAATATGTCCACAATTATTGCTTGTTTCTCTTTGTTGATCACAATTTGAAAAGAAAGAAAGAAAGATCAGTTGTTCTACAGAAATTGGGCAAAGCCTTATATATTCGAGGCATGTAAGTTTCTAATGACCACTGCAATATGAATACTCTTAACTAACCGGTTAAAGTACAAGAAAACTGGACAAGATTCTGCAAGGTAGGTGACTTTCTTAATTGCATTCTCAGGTAGCTATTCTTGCCTCGCCATGATAGTGTAGATAAACTAATCATGCAGACCATAGCACACTAAGGGAGTCCAAACAAGAGAGAGGTCTTCCATCCTATACCAGTCATGAGGGGTCCATTAGAAAATGCTTGAAAAGTACCAAGATGTTTCTTATAGCTACTGCTGAAACAAACTTGCAAACACTGGTGGCTAATTACAACCTAACTGGAAAACAACCATCTGAATTAAAAAAAAGTATAATTGGTAGCCAATGAACAAAGGTATCTGAATACTAAGGAGCAATCATTGGATCCGTTTCTCCTAAATAAGCATAAACGCCAATCAATACTATACATATTTGCAGGCAACTCTTTAACCCTCCCCAATGAAGGTTCTTGATGATTAGCAGGCTCATATCTAAGGAAGTCACTACTGGCAAGAGCTGGCATACCTGTGAGGCTGTGATGTGTGTAAAACAAATTCTTGTTGGGGCTGGGATTCACTTGAAACAAGCAAAATCCTAGCTTCTCATATTCCGAAAAACAACAAAGTTGTGGTAGTGTACATCAAACTTACATGCCTCGAATATATAGAAAACCTAGAACTGAATTTGGACCAAACGTGGCTCAAATTGGCAAGGGTTTACAAGTCATAATTCACGTAGCAACATCTAAACCACTAAATTGTTCTACAGAAATAGGGCAAGAAAATCATTTGACAAATCAAAACAACAAATCCAAAGACAACAAAAACATAACTTGTACCAGCAAACAAATATTGTTTAGGAAAATTTCAAAGGAATCTAATCAAAAGGTGCTGACTTGTGTTTTTGTCCCTTAAATCATAAAACAACAAATCCAAAGACAACAAAAACATAGTATGTTGCAGTAGTTTTGCTAAGAATGTTTTGCTTTGCTTCGATGACATTGAAAAGCAGAAGTAAAGTTAGGATTGAAGAAACGAGAAAGAGAAGGAACTCTAAGTCAGACATTCCTCTCTTCCTCTCCTCCTCTCTCTGTCTGTCCCTCTATCTCTTCCCAACAATATGCTGCTTTGTTGTTTTTATGCTGCTTTGTTGTTCTAAGTGAAAACTGACATGAGATGTCTGACTTTTATATGCAGAAATGATGGAAAAGGAAGGTTCACTTTTCTGAATCCATAAAAACACTTAAAAGCAACAGGTGATACTGATATCAGAGATAACAAAAAGCTTAATGCACACCCTTTTTACCCAATAAACTGCTTTTATAGACTTCTTTCTTGTCGTTTTAGTGTTTTACCATATTATTGTAATCATATCAAATTGATAGAATTTGGACTCACATTTCCCCCAACTATAACGATCCATTCTATAAGAATATTATTTGTTTTTGAGGTGCAAATTAATTTTTTTATGTTATCTTTTAAAATCTGTTATTGGGTTGAAAGTACTATTTAAGCCTTAAAACCTTAGGGCTGGCTGCTAGTGTGCATCAGTGGCAAGAACATTGGTGGACTTGAAACAAATGCTTCTTGAAACAAATGCTTTTATGTTGCAGCTAGAAAGTTAATTAGAAAGTTAATCCATATGTACTTTTCCTCTTAATTGTTGCTGCTAGAAAGTTAATTAGAAACCACAGCCTAAATAAACCAAAGCCAGAACAACCACAACCTAGAATAAACCAAAGCCGTGTGACTGTATGATGGGGTTCGGGCGAAATACTCTCCGATGCTCAAGTCTAGAAAGAGGTGATGTTTGTGTGCGAATGCTTGTCTACATCCCCTTATTTAGGCGTAAGTTCTAGAATTTAAATAGAATTTGAAGTGGCGACTGAACTTTAGGCCTTATCTTTGAGACTCAAGTTAGAATTCTTTTTGAAACCGTAATTACCAAATAAAAATTACCAGGGATGACCTGAAATGGACGGCATCGAACAATGGTTGGTGGTTAATTTTTAGCGTTATGATTGCTTAATGCCTTTTAATGTTTGGGAACACAAACTCTATTCCAAGCATACGATTTGTGAATAGGACAGATCTGCCCAGTGTTTATCTTTGTGATGTTTATATTAGCTTCTTACCATGAGAATGCTTAAAGAACTCTTCAATGTCCTTTACATCTCATTTTCGTTTTGGATGAATATGCTACCCCTACGGCATTGGCTGGTACAAAACCATTACACGGCAAGGGCTAATTGGAGTCTCTAGGCATGGTAATTTGAGATCTACCGCCGAAAGTGCAATTGAAAGGGATGTGCAAAATAAGAGAAAAATTGTGAAACACGAGGATAAAGGGATTAAGATTAATACCGGACGACGTGACTCCAGCTCTACCGCTGAAAGTGCAATTGATTGGTGCATGTGTGTCTTCCTTTCGAAATGCCAATGACGGTGTTTGGAGGGATATCTTATTGATAATCGAAATGCTGGAGCTACAGTGCCATGGCGCCTGTAGGGCGGGCCTGGGGCAGCGGGGTGGTGTAATCAGGGAGGGGGAGGCGGGGTGAGGCTGGGGAGGCGGGATGGAGTAGGAGGTGGGCGGCGGAAGCTAGTATGGGTGAAAGAGAGAGAGACAGAGAAATAAGAGGAGGAGACTGACGGCTGGGAGAATGAGAAAGAAAGAAGTAGGGTTTGATTGTTTTATATTGACTTTTAGCGATGGATTGTGTCCGTCGTTAAAAGTCCGTCGCGAAAACCTTTTTTGAAAAAAAATTCAGGGAAAAAAAATACGGAATAAATTGGAAAATTTTGAAAATAACTTTAGTGACGGATATTTCCATCGGTAAAATTCCGTCGGTAAATATAATTAGCGACGGAATAGTCCGTCGGCAAAGACTTTTAGCGACGGACTTTACCGACGGGAAAATCCGTCGCTAAAAGTGACTTTTAGCGACGGAAGGTCCATCACTAAAAGTCCGTCTCTAAAGGTCTGTTTTTTCTTGTAGTGGACAGTGGTGGTAACGGCAATGGTGGTGCTGTTGGTGGTTTAGGTTTGGACACAAATCAATTTCCTTAAATGGTTGGGGTTAGCAGCAACCTTGGTTTTGATGGTGGTGGCTAGGGTGGCGGTGCTTTGGACCATGGTGTTTGGCTGGTTTTTCAATTTGTATGGTGGTGGTTTTGACGTTTTCGGTTTGGATGGTGGTGGTTATCGACATTTTCAGATTAGTTTGGATGGTGGTGGTTGGCGGCGTCAGCAATTTGGATGGTGATGATTTATCATAGTGGTGTTCATTCTTTACCTCTAAGCAATTTTCTCGTCTATTGCCATTTCTTGAACAAAAATACCCCCACAAATTTGGATGGAAAAAGTTAACGGATGTGTTTAATTGATGATGCAGAATAGTACATGAATAGTTTCAAGGATTTTGAACTACAAGAACCAAATCAAAAATAGGGATACAAGGGTCTAAAATAGAATTATCCATTTTGGTTATTTACAAACTTTGCAGAAATAATGGCTAATCAGTTTTTGTTTTAGCCATTGACTTGCACAGAGAGAAACTTAAGGGTTTAAAGATTTTAACTTTCTATCCAAAATTTGTAATTAATCTTAACCTAGTTTGTCTACGATGAGGATTTGATGTCACGGATAAATTTTGAATCGTATCTTTATATTTTGTTACATATTCAAGATACGAGTTTCATGTACCGATCTAACTCATGAGCATTGCGCCGCTGATTAATTTTGTTACTCCAATTCTACATTTATATATATTTTTGAGATAAAATTTGTTCTCGTCGAAATAGTCATTATTTGCCTTGATGGGGTCATTGTTTTGTTCCTTTGTTCTCCCGTCGTACTAGCACGTTGTTTGTGTGGCTGACGGCACAAGTAGTTGTATTTCAGTATCACATTCACGAACTGGTCGGTCTCCTTATTATATTTGCAGTAATTTGGCCATAGTGCTGTCCTTTATGTTGCTACTGTTTTCACCGCTCATTGCAACTCAATGGTTTTATTGGGGCTCTTTCATGAGAAGTTGCCATGCAACTGCTCTGCCACTTTCAAGTTTCTAATGGTGCACTAAGCTCGTAAAACTTTTTGCCTATACTGTCTTTGCTTGGTCATTGTGAGCTCGTACCAACTTAGGTTCAATATCCTTTTGTCATGTTCGGTTTGAGTCTAAATTGCGTACTTTTTGAATGTAAAATTTTGATACATCGGCATGTAATATAACTAAAAATATGCTTCCAATCAGTAGATGACACGTGACAGTTATGACACAGTCATCTACTGAGTCATTACTGATTTGGCACTTGTTATGTTGACCTTCGAATATAATCCTAAAAGAATTCTAACTTAATCATCAGATATAGACACATGATCTTCAAAGATCCTAATACAATCCTTATTAGTCCACAGTCCAGTCCTATAAGGGCTATTTACCTCCAGCTATATAAAGAAGGATATTCTCATGTAGGTGAACGACACATGTATACACTATGTCTTACTCTTTCTCAGAGTTCTACAATGCTAGTTGTGCCTTGACTTAAGTATCAAAGAGTTCTCCCGTCGGAACCCCACTCGACAAGCACTCCGTGTTTTCTTTTGCAGGACTATTCTCTGGTTGTTCCCGATCCAGTTTTTAGCTGCAACAGATTGACACCGTCTGTGGGACCACGACATGGAACATGGCCAATCGTTCATCTTCCAGCGACTTTCCACACAGTCGTTCTCTAAACAGTCACGAGCGATCCAACAGCTCTAGTCGACACAGTCATTCTCACGACCAACGTTCAACACATCGTTGCGCCGGTTCTGCAAAAGATGTTCTTGTTACTATAACATCCACTACTCCGGAGTCTGATAATAGATCTCAATGAAACTGATCTCCGACATTGACTCTGAAGAACGGTGACCTCTGTCATCGTATAAACGGTCAACTGTTCAAGACACCCCATGCCGATCTTACAAGAAAGATCCATGAACTGAAAGATGTTGTGAACACTCTGCAACAAACTCTCGACATGGCGGTGGCTCCTCCCTCCATCAATCTTTCTCACTTAGATCCAATCGACCTTCGTCTCCGACTTACCTCTAGGTCGAGCTATAGCCACAAATACAGATCGAAGTTGATTCGACATACAAACTCAAAGAGAAGAGCAAAAAGCATACAACGAGGAGTGGATCATGCTATCGGCACGATCCGTTGGTCAATGGTAGCACCAGCTTCTCCCCTGAGAAGGTTGCCAGGTCTGACACCCCTCAAAGTTCTCTTTATAGGCAAAGGACGCCTGAGTACCGTTCCCGAGAACAAGACTCCTGGAAGGTTGTCCCAAAGTACCATTCTCATGAACGATCTCCCCCGAGGGAAGAGTCTGAATATTCGTTATTCGAGGCAATAAAGAAGGCCAAGCTACCACCCAACTTTCGGATGCCTCAATGTGACCTTTATGACAGGAGTGGTGATCCTGGAGAACATGTTTACCAGTTTGAAACGAACACATGTTGCTCCTTCAGGTGTCGAATGTTGTCATGTGTAGAGCCTTCCCTACCACATTACCAAGGGGTGCACATGCATGGTTTAAATCACTACAACCGAGGTCCATACACTCCTTCGCCCAACTGCTTCCATTACCTCATATCACAACCACCATTATTACTAGAAAAATATTCACAAGTGCAGCATCACTTGTACCTTACTGCTGCTGCCACATCTACTTCTACTATTTTAATTGCGGTAAAATAATAAGTTTATTATTATTTTAGCATCGTTACCATAACAACAACCATGGACCCCTGCAGTTTTTCCACCACATTGTTCTAACTATAAGGTTTTTAACTGCGGTAAAAGTTTTCTTAGACCTCTGTCGTTAATTTTCTTTTATGCACTAAACTCATCATTCTTATCTGAACAACTTTTTCCCCAACCATCTTCAATTACCTCTTGAAATTTTAATTTCAAAAAGAATTGGTTCACCAAATCAATGTAACATGTTGGGCTTAAAAGATTATTGGATGAGACCAAAACCTAATGAAAAGTTTACGAATCATAAGATTTTCTCCAAAGTTACTTTTAGCAATCTCAAAAGAGCAGATGTTGCTCAACCTTAAATCTCTTCGACTGTCTAAACTTTCTTTCATTGTTTCCTAAAAATAAGCATAAAATCTAATACAATAAAAAAGATAACAGTAAAAATAGAGTTAATGACACCATGACATACCATGTAGAATTAATAAATAGTCTCCTGAATAATTGTATGTGAAAATTTTCTAAATATCGACAAATACTTGCTAACATGTGTGCAGATAAAATAGAGCGTCTTACTAAAGGGTGTGCACATACCTATAAAAATAGGATTGACAATGTTTTACCTCAAAGGATATCTCATTGTCCGCGTGACCTACTAAATCTTTACGTTTAGATTAAAAAAAATGAGGCTATGGTTTGCTATATACACCACTTTAGGTATTTATTTCTAAAAGTGTATATATTAAGATTTTTAGATTTGGCGACGACCAATTTTTTTTTACGGTTTGCAAATAGTAAAAAGAATGTCTTGTCCAAAAAGACATACTAAAGCTTAAACTACCTTTCAACCATAAGAGTACATGAGTGAAGTCCCACCTCTAATCATGCGTGTACCTAAAAACTTGAGATGCCATGAAACAGCAAAAAAGGAGTAAAAAGACAAAATGCGTGGAGTATCATCAATATTGCAATAGAATTCGTAGTTGTTATTATATCTCCGAAGCGAGACTATATAAGCTTGTTAATAAGTATTTGTTGATAAAAGTTGTATAAAGAACAACTTTCATATTAAAATGACAACTATATATCCTGTAAAAAGAAAATCTCCAAAACTATCTCAAACTCCAACGTGTTCTCGACCTTCATGGCCATCAACAAGGTAGCACTTTATCAATATGAGCTAGTGAGATAGTAAGGAAGAGGATACTTCAATACATTATCTCGCATCCTTCATTAGAATGTCAACAATTATCACTAAATTATATTTGCGATGACAAAAATGAGTGAAAAAGCATAGAAGAGGGTGGAAGTGGAATCCACTAAAGTGGACATATTTTAAAGCACATCATGTAACTATCCAAAACTCAAAGTGTAACTTCACATAAAAATGTTTCTAAGGTCTGAAACTCTAATTAATTAACTTATTATGACTTACTTTTAACTATTGTATCCGTAAAACCACTTTCGGATATGAATACACAAATTCATATATCTAAAAAATGAAAAATAAAAATTTTATATTTAAAAAGAAAAGAAATGACGTTACAATTGAGATTTAAATAATAAAAATGATGTAACAATTGATTCATCTTTAGTTTATTTTATTTTAATGGTGTAACAGTTGATTCGTCTTTAGAATCCTTTTCGTACAAAAAAAGAATTTGACGTTACCTTTTTTTTTTTTTTGAGACCATAGGACCAACAAATGACTGTATAATTGTTATTAAGTAAAATTACAATAATGGTAAAACTTATTCCTAAATATGATAGTTGAAAAGGATTTAGAACTTTATAAAAAAAACATATCAGTGTATCAAAAATTATACAAATAAAAGTTAAAATGTGAACCCTATTTTTTAAGTTTATTTAGTTTTGCTTCTAAAACTCTAAATTTACAAATTTTTATTATTTGAATTTGACTGTCATTTTTATAAAACTAACTCTCTAATATGAAGATAAACAATCATGTATCTAGAAAATAAAAATAACATATGAGATTAAGAACACAAAATTATGTTACAGTTAATTTAAGTTTATTATGATTGATTAAATCTATATGTATTTACACATAGTATAATCATTGAGAAAAACTATCTATAGAATATATTATATCAATAATCAAATTATTAGACAATTTTTTTGGTTTGAAGACAACACGATCAACAAAGTGGATATATAAGCATAAATGGAAATTTGAAAAATCACATACGTGCTAGAAAAAAAAGGGTGCAATTAAATGAAATTATTATCAATTACTATATGTGAGAACATTTAAAACCTTTATGATGCAAAAATATGAAATGTCATCAAATTTTATTTTTAATTTGAATTAAAGTTATAAAAATTATAAGTGTCTCTAAAAAACTAATTCTAAATATTCTGAAACTTTGACTAATTAATGAACTAACTTATTATGACTTAATTTTAACTATTATATTCTTAAAGCCACTCTCTAATATGAACATAAAAACTCATATATCTACAAAATGAAAATAACATCTTGGACTTAGAAGAGAGAAGAAAATGATGTTACAGTTGAGATTGAAACAATAAAAGTAATGTAACAATTGATTCATACTTATTGTATTTTAATACATGCTAACCATAATATATACTTATCGTGATCGGCGTAACTATTTATCAATATAATATATATAGCTTTTAGAATCCTTTTGGTACAATAACAAATTTGACGTAATTTTTTTGGGTGAGACCACACGACCACCAAATGGTCGTATAAATATTATTAACTAAAATCACAATAACGGTAAAGCTTATTCGTACATCTGATAGTTGAAAATGATTTAAAGCTATATACTAAACATGCCAATGTATTTGAAGGTATGCAAGATGTGATCCCTATTTTTAAATTTATTTAATTTTGATTCTAAAACTTTAAATATGCCTTTTTCAAAATGATCTGATTTTGACTATTATGTTCTTAAAACTAACTCTTTCATAAGAACATAAGAAATCATGTATCTAGAAAATAAAAATAGCATATGATACTTAGAAATAAAAATTTATGTTATAGTTAATTTAAATTTACTCTATTTTACTTAATACATAACATAATCATTGCAATAAATTGTCTATATAATATATAAAATTATTAATCAAATTATAGGATAAAATTTTGATTTAATAAGACCGCATGATCAACAAAGTAGCTATGTAAGTAAAAATGAGATTTTGAAAAGAAATCACATATGTATTAGAAGAAAAAAGATGCAATTAAATCAAATTATTCTTAATTACTATATTTGAGAACATTTAACCTTTAGGATGCAAAATTATAATATGTCATTAGATTATATTTTCAATGTGAAATAAAATTATAAACATTGTGTCTCTAAAGGTCTCAAATATTATTTTGGATGGGGTCCTTATTACTTGATAAGTTAATTTTTATATCAATAAGCTTTATATAATTGAAAAAGTAATTCTAAGCATTCTAAAACTCTAACATATTATGACTTAACTTTAACTGCTTGTTTACGCTGCTGGGCAAACTCACAATCGATCTGTGCACCGACGGCACAATCGATTAAAAGTGAGGGATCTTTTTGCCCTTCGGGCATGGGGACTTCCCTGAAAGAAAGAAACTTCGACGAACAGATGAAAATTGCAAGTAAAAGATTGTGCACCCATAAATGACAAAGATAGCTTCGATTGATCGCGAATGTTTACACAACAACGTTTCCAAGTCTAGAAACTGAACTTCCTATCGATGACAGCAAAAGCCTCTAAACAAAAGAAAGAAAAAGACTAATTTGTATAGTTGATGATTGCTTGTGATGTTATTGTCTTTTCTTTGACCCACTATATATACTAGAAGCTTTGTACAAAATAACTACCATTACAAGAAACTACCCACTTAGAAGATAACTATCCACTAATAAGTAACAAATCACACTTATCCCTTATCAATAGGGACACATTTTCAGAAGTTGGTTTCTTTCACTTCTTGAATCTTCCATTATCTCTTCAGAAATAATAAAAAGTGAATGCCATTTAGTGGCATTTAATCAAAGTGAACTTATTAGTAAAAAAAGATATTTTGTGGTGCAAACATTGCCCCCCTGGCTCAAGCAATTGAATATTTAGAAATTGCAAAGAGTCATGTCTTTTAAAGAGGTAGTATTTTCTCAATATCGATAGACTTTCATGATCGATATATAGACTTTTACGATCGATAGCCTTTCACGATCGATAGTATTTCACGACCGATAAGCCATATATTGGCTTAAACTGCACCATCTTGATTTTGCATACACCAGTATCAAGATAACATGTACATTTGCAATCGATACACCAGTCACTGTCGATAGGCTCGGATTTTTCAAAGTGAAAATATTTTTGCTATCGATAACCCATTGATTAGCTTTAGCTCTCTATATTCCAGTGTCAATGACCATAGTTGGCCAAGCCACTAAACAAACCATGACCATTTTTGGTCAAGCTACTAACCAAATGAAAACCATTTTTGGTCAAGCCGTTAACCCAATCAGCATATAAAATGGCTACTAATAAGCCAATCGATTAAGCATTTCTTAATTCAAAGTGTGTGAATAAAAACAGAACAAATAATATTTGACTATATTTGCAGTTCTGGATAACCATTGAACTAATACTCTACCTTGGTGTGCTCCACAAACCCAAATATGGTACCTTTCTCCAAAAAATGTGACACCAATTGGTTCCAAAAATGCATATTCTCCATCATTTTTCATGGTGTCAAAAGCTTCAAATTCACCAACAGTGGAGAATTTTAAATCGACAGCCACGGTTGGCTTGTTATACATGCCGCATGAAAAGGGCTCTTTTTTACTTTCAGCCGAAATAGGCTTGCAAATTTGCCCCCCCCAGTCATATCGATTAAATCTCCTTTTGATATATCAATCGCATATGAGAATGAACATGGTTGTTCAACTTTTTCAGCCATTTCTGGCACAATATCGATTTTACAAAAATTACTTGCACCACTTTGGTGTAAATTTTAGCCAGTTGTATAAATGCATTCAAATGATTTCCCCACGATAAGAACTTTTTACGCAATTCATTGAATAACTCACTTGAATTGTCTGGAGATAACACTGAAAGTTGGCTATTGTGCAACGACTCCTCTTGATAGTTACTCTTGTTATTTTTAGTAACCATAAATTGGTTGCATCCATCTTCTAAATATTGTCTTGTTTCAACCATGTTAATTGGCATTATTTTGTTTTCGTTATCCAAAGAATAACTATCTTTTTTTCCCCTCGGGCCTGAGGACTTCCCAGAAAGCGAGAAACTTCGACGAACAGATGAAATTTGCAAAGAGTAAAAGACTGCGCGCCCATAAATGACAAAGAGAGCTTCGATTGATTGTGAATGTTTACACACCAAGGTTTCTAAGTCTGGAAACTGAACTTCCTATCGATGACAGCAAAAGCCTCTAAACAAAAGAAAGAAAAAGACTAATTTGTCTAGTTGATGATTGATTGTGTGTCGTCTCTTATTTGACTCACTATATATACTAGAAGCTTTGTAAAAAATAACTATCATTATAAGAAACTACCAACTAATAAGTAACCAACCACACTTATCCCTTATCAATAGGGACACATTTTCAGAAGTTGGATGTTCTACTCCCATCCACGTTTTAATATATTTTCCAAACATGTTGAATTCATGAGAGGTTTCTACCAAAATTGTTGGTAGAATATGTTGGCCATGGTTTGCATCAATGCAATCTATTAGATCATACCAAAATTCCATTATATCATCCACTGTCGACTTCATATAAAATGAAATAGACAATGGTTTAAATTTTTTAGGCAATAATGACGCCGAAGTACGGCATTTCATCAAATTTACCCAGAAAATTGGCCATTAATTCTTCAAATCGGGCCTGAAATTTCAAGGAATTTCTTGAAAACATATTGCTGGCATTTCCTACTTTCAGATACAAGTGGTCCCACTGGGCGTGCTAATGTTTGCGCTGCTGGACAAACTCACTATCGATCGTGTGCCTGCGACACAACTGATGAACTGTGTGGGATCTTTTTTGCCCCTAGAGCCTGGGAACTTCTCTGAAAATGGAAAATGAAAAATGAAAATGAAAAGTATAAAGTAGAACAATTGCGCGCCCATGAACGACAAAAAGAGAGCTTTCGAATGATTATGGATGTTTATACAGCTATATTTTCAAGTCTGAAAATTGAACTTCCTATCGATGGTAGCAAAAACCTCTAATTAAACAAAAGAAAGAAAAAAACTTCAAAAAGTCTTGATTTGTCTAGTTGATGATTGATTGTGTCCTGCTGCGTCTTTGACCCACTATATATATTAGAGGCTTTGAAGAAAATAACTACCATCACAAGACAAACTACCCACTTAGAGATAAACTACCCGCTTCGAAAATAACCACCCACTAATGATTAATCAATCACACTTATCCCTTATCAAGAGGACACATTTTCAGAAGTTGGTTTCTTTCACTTCTTGAATCTTCCATTATCTCTTCAGAAATAATAAAAAATAAATGCCATTTAGTGGCATTTAATCAAAGTGAACTTATTAGTAAAAAAAGATATTTTGTGGTGCAAACATTACTGTATCCCTAAAACCACTCTCTAATATGAATATAAAAATTTGTATATCTAAAAATGAAAATAACATTAAGAGAGAAAAATGATGTTACAATTGAGATTGAAACAATAAAACAAAGTAACACTTGATTCATATTTATTTTATTTTAGTATATGCTTATCGTGAAGGATGTACAGTTTTATCAATATAATATATAGCTTTTCAAATCTTTTGATAAAATAAAAAACTTAACTGTATTTTTTTGGTGGGACCACACGACCAACAAATAACTGTACAATTATTGTTAATTGAAATTACAGTAATGATATGATAGTTGAAAAGGATTTAAAGCTATATATACTAAACATATTAGTACCCCTAAAGGTATGCAAATATTATTTTTTTTCAAGATTCTTTAATTTTGCAAACACTATATGAGGGCTATATTAGGAAGCCTTATATAATGTGAAAATAAAATCTAAAGCTCTAAATGTACTAATTTATTAGGATTTAACTTTGACAATCTTGTCCTTAAAACTAACACTCTCATACAAAAATTAAAAAATCATGTATCTAGAAAGTAAAAATAACATATTAGATTTAGTAGAAAAAATTATGTTATAGTTGATTTAAGTTTCTTATATATATATATATACATATATATATATATATGTATATATATATGTATATATATATATATATACATATATATATATAAATATGGGGTTCGATACACACCCACCGGTGGGAAAAATATTTTTTCCCACCCAATCGCCTGAAAGTCTACCGATTGCCAAAAAAAAAAAAAAAAAAAAAAGACGGCTGGACTGGGCCATTTATGGCGAAAAGGGGCAATGATTGGCATTGGGCCAATCGCATAAAAGTCAGGCGATTGGCCCAAAGCCAATCGCCCGAAAGTCAGGCGGTTGGCCCAAAGGCCAATCGCCTGACTTTCGGGCGATTGGCCCAACACCAATCGCACGGTCCATTTTTTTTTGGGCCAATCGCACGGTCCATTTTTTTTTTGTTTTTTCGGCCTTGCCTCCTCTCACCCGAAGTAACCCCCACCTTGGCCCCACCCCTCTTCCCCCTCCCCACTTGTCCATTTCCCCCCCCTAGCCCCCACCCCCCTCCCCACTTGTCCATTTTCCCCCCCTAGCCCCCACCCCCCTCCCCACTTGTCAATTTTTTTTCCTAGACCCCCACCCCCCCTTCGGCAGACCTTCCTCCCTCCAATTTGCTTGCTTGTTTTGCCCCCCCCCCCTCCCACGGCTCACTTTTCTGCCTATAAAAACCCTCTTCCCCCGAATTATTTCTTACACTCTCATCAGTCTCCCTATCTCACCTACATAATCTCCACAACAATACGAGCGAAAAAAAATTTACGCTAGAAGATCGGTGGATAACCGCTAGAAGAAGATCGGTGGATTTCTTCGTCATTTTTTTCACGCTGAAACAATTAAGTATTTTGAATTTTCTTATAATTCAATGTTTATTTAAATTGTTGTTACGCTTAAATTGTTCTTACCATAGCCTAAAATTCGTGTTTAGGGCGTCAAAATTACGTTTTTACAAATCGGGGTATTACATTCGAAAGATTCGAAAATAGCGATTTTTTAGGCCGTCAAAATTATGATTTTTCACGAATTTATAAAAAATAGCTAGAGCTAGATTTTGCCAAAGTGCAAAAAAGAGACCCTAGTTATTTTTAAAAGATCTGTATCAGGTAAAAATTTCAGATTTTTTCAAATACTGGAAAGGGGTTAACTGATACGCGCAACCTTGTAACTTCGCAGTCTAATTTAAAATATCAAGCTAGCGCGGTTTCGCGCGAAATTTTTTTGAGAGCCCTAGGATGTTGGAAAGTTCCATTCCCCATGAATTCGGGCCATTCCGAAGCCGGTAGCAATTTTTTGCCGAACGGGCTTTTAAGCGCTCGATCCGGACACCGGTTCGGGATTTTTTGACGAAAAATCCCTAAACTACTTTTTAGATCAAGGATGCACTCAGCAACCTCAGAATAGCGTCTTAAAGCACGTTTGAGATTTTTCCCGATGCCAGGGGGCATTTTCGTAATTCGCCGCCTGATAGGGGTATTCTCGTAATTTTACGCTTTCAACTTTTTCGAACGTCTTTTCAGTCCGTAAATGTAAGCACACCCTAAGGATGTTGGAAAGTTCCATTCCCCACGAATTCGGGGCATTCCGAAGCCGGTTGCAACTTTTTGCCGAACGGGCTTTTAAGCGCTCGATCCGGACACCGGTTCGGGATTTTTTGACAAAAAATCCCTAAAATGCTTTTTAGACCAAGGATGAACTCAGCAACCTTAGAATAGCGTCTTAAATCACTTTTGAGATTTTTCCCGATGCCAGGGGGCATTTTGGTAATTCGCCGCCCGATAGGGGTATTTTCGTAATTTTGCGCTGTCAACTTTTTCGAGCGTCAATATTGTCCGTAAATGTAAGCACACCCTAGCGAAGACTGGGAAGTGCCATTCCCCAGGAATCCGGGCCATTCCGAAGCCGGTAGCAATTTCTTGCCGAACGGGCTTTTAAGCGCTCGATCCGGACACCGGTTCGGGATTTTTTTGACAAAAAATCCCTAAAATGCTTTTTAGACCAAGGATGAACTCAGCAACCTTAGAATAGTGTCTTAAAGCACTTTTGAGATTTTTCCCGATGCCAGGGGCATTTTGGTAATTCGCCGCCCGAGAGGGGTATTTTCGTAATTTTGCCCCTTTCAACTTTTTCGAATGACTGCTCAGTCCGTAAATGTAAGCAAACCCTAGAGAAGGCGGCTAGGGTTATTAAGCGTTCGGAGTCGTTGGAAGTGAGGAATGGTTTTCATACATTAAAGTAATGATTTAATGACTATTGTTATTGCGTTGGTAAGCTAGGTTAACGATTCAGTTACAGTTTTGGAATGTAAATATTATGGACGCTAAGTTAATGTACGATTATATTTTGTTCTTACAGATATGGATTTCAACCCTGGACCTCATGATACATCAATCCTATACGATGACGATGACCACGTCGCGAGGCACGTATTTAACGGTGTCGATAGGGGTGTTTTGGAAACACGTCAAAGCACAAGTGGCCATTCCGAGTGGGTACTGAATGAGGAACAAATAGAACTACTGCGAGATCAAAATTTGACGGTGTTCACCGATTGCGGGATTTGGGCTCGGCACGACGATTGCCTTATATCTGCTCTAGTTGAACGATGGAGGGGCGAGACGAACTCATTTCACTTCCGGTTTGGTGAAATGACTATTACATTAGAGGACGTTGGATTTATACTTGGAATCCCATGTCACGGTAGACCCATTACTTCGAGTAATGGGTCTGCATCCATAGCGAAGATGGCTATGCAGTATTTTCCGGGAATTCCAAGGGAAGCTCTTACAACCAACGGCATAAAACTTAAATGGCTGAGAGAGCAGTACGGCGAGCTACCGGATGAATACACTCCTCATGATTTTTCGGTGTATACGAAGGCATTCCTTTTGTATATTATTGGATCTATATTACTTCCGACGCAAAAAAAAAACACGGTGCATCCGAAGTATATGGTGTTCTTGGAGGATCTTGGGGAGGTATACTCGTATTCGTGGGGTTCAGCTGTCCTTGCGCACCTATATCGAGCATTGCACAAAGCTACGAGAAAGGGTGCCAAGTCCATTGCCGCCTGCATCACTCTGTTACAGGTTTGAGCATTAATATTCTTCGTTGACGTGCCAATATATTCGTGATTAATAACTAATTCCATATTATGTTTGCATTCACAGGTTTGGTCTTACGAGAGGCTACCCACGGGTCGTCCACAGCCCGTAGCTGATTCCGATGAGACGTGGCCTAGGGTGTGGGCCTGGGGGCCTAGGCCCAGACGGACTAAACGGGTAGACCCTCACCACAATCTAATGTTCTATCGGGGGGAACTAGATATGATGGATGCATCCCTGGTGACGTGGCAGCCATATGGGAAGGTGATGCATCGGTTGGATGAGACGTGTTGGCAACTGCCGGTGTCGTACGTGCTGGCAGGTTTGGTTCGGGTGCCACTTATTCATTTCGAAGTATGTGAGTTTCAGATGCCCGATCGAGTTATGAAGCAAGCTGGCTGTCCACAAGGGATTCCAAAACTCGCTGTAGACATGCGGCCATACAGGGGTGGTCGAGGGCCGAACTTCGAGGTTGCTAATGCCTTGATTTTGTTGGGTGACGAGGTGGATCAGTGGAATACCTGGCAGGAAACGTATGATAGCCTTGTATCGCTCAAGGACGACGGCACCAGTACTGAGGAATACTTACAGTGGTTTCTCAGGGTGACGCGCACGAGGGTGAATCGCCCTTCCGAAGTGAGGACGTCATCGTACGCGCCACGTGAGGTCTATGACCAGTTCTGGGCATTGAGCATTGTAAGTCAGCTTGAGTGTCGTTTCAATATTGATTTGCGCACCTTTTTGACCATGCCTGAAATGATGACGGTGATTTTTCTATGCATGTTTGTAGGTTGACAAGGGCACTGAGATGTTCAAGCAGCTCGAGCGGTTTGACTGGTATGTCGCGCATGCGCCTGACAGTTTCAAGAGCTCCGTTGAGTCGTACAAGACTGATCTTCACAACTTTGGTGTTGCGTACCGGGGTTACCAAGGGGAACCGTCTACTCGCTTGCCTCCTGACCCGTTCGGCTCTCAGCCCCAGCCCCAGAGTCAGGTGTGGGAGCCGTCTAGTGGCTTGCCTCCTGACGCGTACATCCCACAGCCCGAACGTCAGGTGTGGGAGCCGTCTAGTGGCTTGCCTCCTGACGCGTACGGGTTTCAGCCCCAGAGTCAGGTGTGGGAGCCGTGTAGTCGCTTGCCTCCTGACACGTACGACTTTGTGCCCCAGAGTGAATTCTGGGAGCCGTCTAGTTGTCCGCCTCCTGACACGTACGACTCTCAGCGCCAGAGTCAGGTGACCCAAGTAGGAATCCAGGCCTCGCGCCCAAGCAACCGGTCGGATAAAGGACAAGCGACAAAGCCATTGGGGCGATGGAAGCGGGGTTGGATCGACCGGCACTACTTCGGGCCTGAGCCTGTCAATGATTCAACAGACTTTCCTCTTGGAACATTGCTAGGTCACACGGATGTGAGAATGTTGGCACCGGAGACAGATATTTCAAATTTTGTCATGAACGCTTATATAGATCTGCTCCGGATTAGAGAGCTACGTTATAACCATCGCGAAGATTTGAAGCTTAACATGTATCCCACTTATCTTGTCCCATTAATGGTGACCAGCATGAGGGAGTTCACAGAATCGAGGAGGCGAGGGGCAGGCATGGGTAAGTGGAAACCAGCTGGAAACTTGTTAGCCCTGTTGACCGCAGAGAATCAATGTCACGCTGCTCATGCGAACCTTGTCATGATGCCTTGCCATCACGAACACCACTGGTTCCTATTAGTTCTATATCCAGCGAACAGAGCGGTCCACATATACGATAGCCTACGGGAGGACTCTCCCTTTCGGTCGCTGGCACAGACATACAGCGAGTACATCACTGCAGTGGTTAGTTTTTATCGGTTGACCTTGGCTCATAGTATATTCTTATCGTAACATATATTGATGACCTTTTTTTATTGTTGGATGCAGACTACTATCTTCTCGCTAGCGTGCCGAGATTATTCGGGGGAATCCATCACCAGGAATTCGACGGTAGATCCTTGGACGGTCGAGACGATACAGGACCGACCAAAGCAATATAACAGTCATGATTGCGGGATTTACGTCCTCAAGTACATGGACTACATTGCTCGCTCGGAGGTGCTCAGATATACGTCGTGGACAAGGAAGGCTGCCTTGACGTTTAGGTATAGGATAGCCTGGGAGCTGAAAAAAAATGAAGCTAGATGGCTTCATTACCATTATCCTAATTAGCGTGACTATGGTGCAATGAGCAAAGAACCCCTGAAAAAAATGTTCATAATTTTTTTATTGTTGCTACGAATTTGGCGATACAGTGTGCACCCATATTAATACATTATAGGATTTTCTGAAAAATTATTTGTCTCGATTTTCGCCTAAATTCATATATATGGCCTATTAGCGTGCCTAAGGGGCAATGAGCAAAAAAGAAATGACAAAAAAAATTACTCAATTTTTCGGAAGCTATGAATTGGGCCCTAAAGTGTGCCCGAATAGGCCCTTCCTAGGAAAACCCAAAAAATAATGTGTCTCATTTTTCGCCGAAATTGTTACGAATGGGCTAACTAGCGTGCCTGAGGTGCAATGAGCAAAAAAGAAATGACAAAAAAATTACTCAATTTTTCGGAAGCTATGAATTGGGCCCTAAAGTGTGCCCGAATAGGCCCTTCCTAGGAAAACCCAAAAAATAATGTGTCTCGTTTTTCGCCGAAATTGTTACGAATGGGCTAACTAGCGTGCCTGAGGTGCAATGAGCGAAAAAAAAGTGACAAAAAAGTACAAGATTTTTCGGAAGAACAAACCAAATCACAAATTAAAGATTCAACAAACTAAATCACAAATTTAAACATTATAAACGTTATTCGTTATACAACTGAAACATTAACCCTAACACTCTTCATCATCATCGTCCTCCTCGACCATACTGCCAGGTGCAAGACCTAACGCTTTATAATGGTTTCTCTTGTCATGATCAGTCATCTTATTACACAACGCACACTTTCGCAATTTTTTTTGACCCGTTTCTTTTTCAATGGGATTCTTCATGCGTATTTCTCGTTTTCGCCCTTTTGTTTGAGAAATAATTGGATCAAAAATGTCGTCCTCCTCACCTTGCGTGCTAGTGCCGTCAATGACTGGCTGTTTGGCTCGATTGAATCTACCGGCTCGAGTCGTCCGAGTAGTCGGAGTGTCCCGTCTTTGTGGATCAGCCATCCTAAACTGTGCATGCTTAGCCGTATCCCGTGCGGCTGCTTCAACTTGATACTTGTACCCATCAAACGTTGACGCTGCATCCAATGATAAACTGTGCATGATGTTACAAAGGTGATTATATCGCAGCGGCTCAGATTGCTCAAAATCAACTGAAACATTGGGCACGTAAGGAATGTGACCGTGGACTCTATTGGCTTCCTTCGTCCACCGTTCCAAGATATACTGTTGAGGGATTTCACTAGCATTCTTCGAGATCAAAAGCCTCAACGCGTGTCGACAAAGTATACCTTTATGCTCAAACAATTGACAGTTGCAATTTACCAACCCGGTGTCCATACATTTAGCCACGGTAAAATGTCTTCTGTTCCTCGGAGTCGACGAAGAGCACGGATTGGGAAAATTCGTCACGTTTGTCAAAGCATAAACCTTGAGATCTCTGGTGGAATACTCGTGCAACTTTGTCATGCCATATTGATTCGACTTTAGTAGTTCAACTTGAAACTGTCTAAACATTTCCTTGGTATAGACTTGAGCCGCATGAGCCTCCAAAGGTGAAAAGAGTAGTATGGCTCTTTCCTTGTAAGCCGTAGCCGCGTCGGCTTCTCTCTCACGGTACAATTGCCTATCAACGGCTTTCTGCATCTCCAGTACGAACTCCACTATACTTGAAGACTGGCTTACGTACCCATCAAAGAATGAATTCATAGCTTCGCTTCTCGAGGTCGTAGTCATTCCGGCTGCAAAAAACTTCTTGGTGTAGGCACCGACCCACTGTGTCTTGATCGCATACAACGATTGTAACCAGTATGATTGTGCAAAGAGTAGTCATCCATTAACGTGGCCCACCTCTCCTCGAACACGTCTACCGTCAACGATTTCTTCACACATGTATTAAAGTCAGTCTTGAATTCCGGATGGTTTGCATATACATGGTGAAGCCGTTCGGGATATTTGTTGCTTATGTGCCACGTGCACAGGCCATGGTGAGTATCTGGAAGGACCTTAGCGATTGCATTGTTCATTGCCAGATCTTGGTCGGTGATGATGGTCTGTGGAGGAATACGATACATTGCTTGAAGCCACGTTTCAAATAACCACGTAAATGACTCCTCCGTCTCATCCCTAAGCAGGGCAAAGCCAAACGAGATTGACTGATAGTGGTGGTTCACCCCCGTGAACGGAGCAAAAGGCATAGAGTACTTATTGGTGCGGTATGTGGTGTCAAACGTCACAACATCCCCAAAATTTAGGTAAGCAGCTATAGAACGGGGGTCCGCCCAAAATATAGTACTAATGCGGTTCTCATCATCGAGTTGGATACTGTAGAAAAATCCAGAATTCTCACTCTGAAGGCACCTGAAGAGATCAATGGTAGCTTGAGCATCATTCCTACCGAAAGACGCTCTCTTCTGAGCACGAAGTTCATTTCGAAGGTCTACGTCGTTGAAACTCAACTTGTCAATCCCCCCAGCCTGGCCTGAGAAAACCCCCATCATCTTAGAAGGTGGAATTTTAGCGTCGGCCATTGTTGAAATCAGTTGTCTCTGTGCCGCGCGTATTTCTCGGTGTTGATGAATTTGACCAATCATACTAGGGGTGCACAACTCATGATTATGGCTCAAGTCCAATCCCGTCACAACCCAGTGGTTTTCTTTTTTCCGGTGTACTGCATACACATGGGCCTTGCAGCCGGTACCCGGAAATGTGTCGCGTTTTCTTTGTCTTGTTGTCCCTTCGTCACTGATCCGAACGACCGGGGGTACATGCGGTGCTCCTCTATGACACTCAAATAACCTTGCACCAATTTGATCGGTATTCACCCGTTTTCTACTCGTCTTAGTTCGAATACCGAAACCCATCGTTTTCGAATATGCTCTGTAGTATGCTTCGACTTCGTCAAGTGTTTGAAAAACTTGATCCAAGTAAGGTGGATCAGAACCTTCACAAAAAATATTTCCTCCAGTTGCATCCATATTTATACTGAAATCTAAAAAATAAAAATTATATCATTCTCAACAAGTCATAGAATTAAATAAAAGAAGAATGGACTCTATTTGCAGTGTAATTGTTGGAAAATTTGTATAATGTAAAATTACCAAAATAGCCCCCGATGAGCGGCAAATTACCGAAATGCCCCCGGGGGTTCATTATCACCATAACGCCCCAAATCAGCTTCGAAAGCACCTTTCAGGTGCTTTGCTTACATTTCTGGACGAAGCAGTCATTTGAAAAACTGAAAGGGGCAAAGTAACGAAAATACCCCTCTCGGGAATGCGAATTACCAAAATGCCCCCTGCCATCAGAAAAGCTTCATAGTTTTTTCAGTCATCGCCCCAACAAGCTTTATCTAATTCACAACTTTAAAGTATAACTTTTCGGGTGTCTCACACCCTTTCCTGAACTAAAAGTGGTTCGGGAAATTCGTGTAATGTAAAATTAGGAAAATAGAACCCGATGAGCGGCAAATTACCGAAATGGCCCGGGGTTCATTAGGACCCCAACGCCCCGCGAAACGGCTTCAAATCAGCCTTCGCTAGGGTGTGCTTACATTTACGGACTGAAAAGACGTTCGAAAAAGTTGAAAGCGTAAAATTACGAGAATACCCCTCTCGGGCGGCGAATGACGAAAATGCCCCCTGGCATCGGGAAAAATCTGAAACGTGCTTTAAGACGCTATTCTAAGGTTGCTGAGTGCATCCTTGATCTAAAAAGTATTTTAGGGATTTTTCGTCAAAAAATCCCGAACCGGTGTCCGGATCGAGCGCTTAAAAGCAAGAAAAGAAAAAAATTGCTACCGGCTTCGGAATGGCCCGAATTCCTGGGGAATGGAACTTTCCAACATCCTAGGGCTCTCAAAAAATTTTCGCGCGAAACCGCGCTAGCTTGATATTTTAAATTACACTGCGAAGTTACAAGGTTGCGCGTATCAGTTAACCCCTTTCCAGTCTTTGGAAAAATCTGAAATTTTTACCGGATACGTATCTTTTAGAAATAACTAGGGTCTCTTTTTTTCACTTTGGCAAAATCGAGCTCTAGCTATTTTTTATAAATTCGTGAAAAACTGTCTAATTAAGTTTTCACCTTTGGCGACCCCAACGCCCCGCGAATCGGCTTCAAATCAGCCTTTCAGGTGGTTTGCTTGCATTTACGGACTGAAAAGGCGCTCGAAAAAGTTGAAAGCGTAAAATTACGAGAATACCCCTCTCGGGCGGCGAATAACCGAAATGCCCCCTGGCATCGGAAAAAATCTAAAAAGTGCTTTAAGACGCTATTCTAAGGTTGCTGAGTCCATCCTTGATCTAAAAAGCATTTTAGGGATTTTTCGTCAAAAAATCCCGTACCGGTGTCCGGAACGAGCGCTAAAAAGCCCGTTCGGCAAAAAATTGCTACCGGCTTCGGAATGGCCCGGATTCCTGGGGAATGGCACTTCCCAGTCTTTGCTAGGGTGTGCTTACATTTACGGACAGTATTGACGCTCGAAAAAGTTGACAGCGTGAAATTACGAAAATACCCCTATCGGGCGGCGAATTACCGAAATGCCCCCTGGCATCGAAAAAAATCTAAAAAGTGCTTTAAGACGCTATTCTAAGGTTGCTGAGTCAATCGTTGGTCTAAAAAGCATTTTAGGGATTTTTTGTCAAAAAATCCCGAACCGGTGTCCGGATCGAGCGCTTAAAAGCCCGTTCGGCAAAAAGTTGCAACCGGCTTCGAAATGCCCCGAATTCGTGGGGAATGGAACTTTCCAACACCGTTAGGGTGTGCTTACATTTACGGACTGAAAAGACATTCGAAAAAGTTGAAAGCGTAAAATTACGAGAATACCCCTATCGGGCGGCGAATTACGAAAATGCCCCCTGGCATCGGGAAAAATCTCAAACGTGCTTTAAGACGCTATTCTGAGGTTGCTGAGTGCATCCTTGATCTAAAAAGTAGTTTAGGGATTTTTCGTCAAAAAATCCCGAACCGATGTCCGGATCGAGCGCTTAAAAGCCCGTTCGGCAAAAAATTGCTACCGGCTTCGGAATGGCCCGAATTCATGGGGAATGGAACTTTCCAACATCCTAGGGCTCTCAAAAAAATTTCGCGCGAAACCGCGCTAGCTTGATATTTTAAATTAGACTGCGAAGTTACAAGGTTGCGCGTATCAGTTAACCCCTTTCCAGTATTTGAAAAAATCTGAAATTTTTACCTGATACAGATCTTTTAAAAATAACTAGGGTCTTTTTTTTGCACTTTGGCAAAATCTAGCTCTAGCTATTTTTTATAAATTCGTGAAAAATCATAATTTTGACGGCCTAAAAAATCGCTATTTTCGAATCTTTCGAATGTAATACCCCGATTTGTAAAAACGTAATTTTGACGCCCTAAACACGAATTTTAGGCTATGGTAAGAACAATTTAAGCGTAACAACAATTTAAATAAACATTGAATTATAAGAAAATTCAAAATACTTACTTGTTTTGACTTGAAAAAAAATGACGAAGAAATCCACCGATCTTCTAGCGTAAATTTTTTTGACGAAAAAAAAATGTGGAGATTATGTAGGTGAGATAGGGAGAATGATGAGAGCGTAAGAAATAATTCGGGGGAAGAGGGTTTTTATAGATAGAAAAGTGAGCCGTGGGAGGGGGGGGCCAACTGATGTTGTGCCATGTGTCGAAGAGGGGTGGGGGCCAAAACATGGGAGGAAATTGGAGGGAGGAGGAAAAGAGGGGTCTGCCGAAGGGGGGTGGGGGTCTAGGAAAAAAAATTGACAAGTGGGGAGGGGGGTGGGGGCTAGGGGGAAAAATGGACAAGTGGGGAGGGGGGTGGGGGCTAGGGGGGGGGAAATGGACAAGTGGGGAGGGGGAAGAGGGGTGGGGCCAAGGTGGGGGTTACTTCGGGTGAGAGGAGGCAAGGCCGAAAAAACCAAAAAAAAAATGGACCGTGCGATTGGCCCAAAAAAAAATGGACCGTACGATTGACCTTGGGCCATTCGCATGAAAGTCAGGCGATTGGCCCAGAGCCAATCGCCCGAAAGTCAGGCGATTGGCCTTTGGGCCAACCGCCTGACTTTCGGGCAATTGGCTTTGGGCCAATCGCCTGACATTCATGCGATTGGCCCAATGCCAATCATTGCCCCTTTTCGCCATAAATGGCCCAGTCCAGCCGTCTTTTTTTTTTTTAGCCAATCGGTAGACTTTCAGGCGATTGGGTGGGAAAAATTGTGTAGCGAACCCCTATATATATATATATATATATATATATATATATATATATATATATATATATAGGGAGCTGATCCATTGCTCGCGCTAGCAAATGGAGTTAAGTTGCAAGCGCGATCTGGCCGTCCACGCGCGATCTGTGGACGGCCCAGATCTTTTTTTTGCACTTTTTTTAAGTCCGTCCGCTACATAATGTAGCCGATGGTTTGTTGACAAAAATACCCCTGACCCAGCACGCAAAGGAACAAAAAATTGCAATGAAATAGAGTTGTCCGCTACATTATGTAGCGGACCACTATGATTTTGCCTTTTTTCCGTTTCTTTCTATCTTGTCGTTCCTGTGTCCACATAAACAGATCTGCACAGTGTGAGTCGGTGCTGCCTCTACTTCTCTTTTCTACTCTTCCATGGCTCTGGCTTATCAATTCTCTGTATTGTAAGTTTCAATGAATTGCAACACTTAAAGTTTCAGTCCATTGCAAAATTCAAGACACCAAACACCATTTCACAACCACCACAAATGAAACCCATTTGGTAGAGAACTTCTCAACTCCAATCACCCAAATTCCTGTGTAATTCTTGAAAAATGTTTACAGGGTGGATGCTTGATTATATTTGTTTTTAGATTTAAGGATTTGGGTCTGCAACAAGAAGTGAACTTTGGGCTCTAATTGATTTTTCCATTATCTTAATGTTCTTCACTTGGCTTCTCTTGGTCAGCCATAATAACAAGGAACTTCTCTTCAAACACCGGCGGTGCCTTAAGGTCTCTGCTGGAATCTCTGGTTTGGTCACCGACCTCGACTTCGGCCACGGTGGAACCACCGAGGCAATGGCCGCGGGAGCGACACTGAGGCTACGGCTGTGAACCTTGTCTCTCTCTCTCTCTAAAGGTGCTTATGACAATGGATTTGGGGATTGGGGAGGCGAAGGCAGAGGAAGTTGTTCACACACCAGAGAGAGAGAGAGAGAGAGAGAGAGAGAGAGAGAGAGAGAGAGAGAGATGAACAAGAGAATGGGGTTTTTTTTCCTAAAGAGATAGAAAGTGAGAATGGATGTGGAGTTGGCAGATTGTGTGGATCTGTTCTGAAATATCGTCCGCTACATTATGTGTTTAATGACGGATTATCCACTTTTAGCGACGGAATTTTCCGTCTCTAAAAGTGGATAATCCGTCTCTAAAGACTTTTAGCGCGGACATCCGTCGCTAAAAATGCGTTGTAAAAAACCCTGTCGCTAATCTTTTAGCGAAAAGTGAATTTTCTTGTAGTGCTGAATAACTATAAATATGAGAAATCCAAATGTTTTCTAAACCCACTTGTACCTTGGTATCTATAAAAATTGGAGTGACCTCCCATCATAAATGGCTTTTAAAAATAATGACCAGCATGCCATCATCTTGCTTTGGCCATTTTTCGTATGACGATGAAACACATGTGAATTTAGAGGCTCTAGTGATTTGGCATTATCATATCAATTACTCTTTGGCTATTTTTGGAGCATTGATATGCCCCATAATGCCATTTAAAAGTTCTTTCGGTGTACAAACCTTTTTATGGTCTTGTGGAGCATCGATATGCCCCTTGGTAACCCCACTTCTAATTTTCTTTTGGTGTAGAAACCATCTCATGGTCAAAAGTTCATTCTTAACTTTTTTCAACAAACGATAAATTATCGACTTTTTTGCCATTTTTGGCACATGCACAAACGAGTTTACATAAATGACTTGCACCATTTTTTGTGCAAGTTTCAGCCCCCACTAGAAGTAGTAACTTCAAACGACTCCCCCAACACATGCATAGTTAACTCAAAATCTTCATCAATTGTAATATGCAATTCTACCAAGATTTGAGTGGTTGTTCCACTGGACATGCCAATGTTAGCGTCAAAATGCATATTCTACACTCGATTTCAAGTGCATGTTATTTTTTTCGCCCTTCTTTAAGGACTTTTTTAAAGCGCTTGAAAAATTAGAAATAATGATCGAAATGAGAATGTAAAGAATGCGCCAAAATGTAAAATAAAAGCATATATTTTTAAGAAGGCGTGCTTTGAATAAACTAGTCTACTCGTATAAAGGCTTTGAACACGAAGTTAAAAGGATTTTGATTAATGTGGATGATGATGATGATAAAATGAGCCTTGCAACACATATTATAGTACATAAAAAAATAACCAACACTTAAGAAATAATTACTAAAAATGAAAATAACTTCTCTTGACAAATGGATAACTACCCTCTAGAAGAACACAATTTACATAAGTTAATTTCTTTAGATAAGAAAATAACCTCCAAACTTGCATTAATCATCGTCTCTTTTTTGCAAATAATGATTACACACATTAAGCAGTTAAGTTCCTATTTAATTAATAAAAACCAAGTCTTGAACCTTTTAGAGGTTGTTTGGATGAAGAATCTATATAATATATAATAAGCGAAGCAAGAAAGACATTGATAGTTTCTTTGCGCGACACATCATCACTTTTTTATATGACACGTCATCAGATCTTTATTTTAAAATTAATTAACTTCTATATTACTAAGTCTTATTTAATTTAAATGTAATTCTAATCATTCTAAAACTCAACCTAATCAACATATTAATCTATTAAAACTTCTTCTATATTAGTAAGTCTTATTTAATTTAAATATAATTCTAATCATTCTAAAACTCAACCTAATCAACGTACTAATCTATTAAGACTTTTTTTTTACAATTATGTCCTTAAAAGTCGAAAACTAATTCTAATTATTTTAAAATTCAACCTAATCATTATTCAACCTTATTAAGACTTAATATTCACTATTGTATCTACAAAACTACTCTCTAATATCAATATAAAAACTCATATATATAAAAAACGAAAATAATACCTTCAATTTTAAAAGGAAAAATTAATTTAAAAACTAATTCTAATCATTCTAAAACTCTACTTAATCAATATACTAATTTATTAAGACTAAAATTTCACAATTATGTCCTTAAAAGTATTTTCTAATATGAAAATTGAAATCCATAAACTTAGAAATTATCTTATGATCGATTTAGAATAAAAATGTGAACTAATAATTAATTTAAATTTTGATAAGATCCTTATTTTTATATCTATCTAATTAATTTTGCAGGAGTAATAAGAATTTTCTGCAAGCCAAGTGTAATTCGAAAACTGATTCTAATTATTATAGAACTCAACCTAATCATTAATATACTAACTTATTAGGATTTAATATTGACTATTGTATCTTCAAACAACTCTCTAATATGAATATAAAAACTCATATATATATAAAATGAAATTAATACTTTCGATTTAGAAGAGAAAAGTAATGTTACAATTAAGATTAAATAACTTATGAGACTTAGAGAAAAAAAATGATCCAATATTAATTAATTTTAATTTTGATAGGTACCTTATTTTTAAATTTGATTAATTTTGCAAGTATAATAATGACAATTGTATAATTTAAATATTAATTCTAAACATTTTAGAATCAAACCAAATCAATATACTAACTTTTTTGACTTTATTTTGACTATTATATTCTTAAAACCATTCTTTAATGTGAATATAAAATTCATATATAAAAAAACATATTATATTTAGAAGGCAAAAAAAATGGCGTTCTAATTGAGTTAAATGTACTATCATTATTCATGTATATAGATATATACACAATATACATAAGATAGTCATCATAAAAAATGAATAGCGTGATATATAGATTTAATAAACGAATTATAAGTCAACATTTTTAAATAAGACTTCTGACCATCAAACTGGTTATATTATATATATATATATATATATATATATATATATATATATAAGAATTTAGAAAACAAATCAACATGAAATGTTAAAAAAATTGATAAGATTCATGTACTCTTAGTATATCTGACAAAATATATCCCTTAAAAAGAATTCTGTTAAGTAATCTTACAAAGCTTATCGTAATCGATATAGACTAACTGTTTATTTTTAGTAGGACCATCATAACCAATAAAAAGTTATTAAGTTGATTAAGTTTACATGAACATCAAGATCTTAGTAGATATTAGACTAATTATAAGCTTTGAAACTTAATTTTGACTATAATAGAGTCGATTATAACTATGAGTGGTCATTGTTGTGTGCTTTCAATAACAATTATATAAACTAATCTCCACCCTATAATTTTTAGCTAACATAAGGATATTTGCCAAATTTTACTAGCTCATTGTGGTCAACAAGAATAACCTGAAAAAACTCATTGCAATCAATATTATATATCAAAAAAGCTCTCTAATATGAAATAATCACCTGTAAAATAGAAATTACTTAAGAGATGCAATAAGAATTAAAATTATAAAATAAAAAAAACAACATCTGAGATTTATAATAGAAGAATAAATTATTAACTATTTTTTTAAAAAAATAGCGTGTACTATTAAAACCTTATAATGTTTCAAACAAAATCTAGGAAAGTTTTTATTGTACACCATACTTTCACATGAAAAAGGCAATAGCATAATTTTGTTTATCTTTTAGCTAAGAAATAAGGTGTCAAGCGTAAACAAGCAAACAGGGCTATAGATCGATAGATGCTACCCTAAATGTAGCATCACTAATTTACAAATGTTCTACACAATATAGTAGACAAAACATGAATTGAATTAAATAAACTTTGTTCGGAAGAAAAATTAAACAATCTTATTTTATGGTGTCTTATTTTACTATTAACTCAATTTTAAGCATTTTTAAAGTTCTAAATCAGTAATATATCAATATATTAAGACTTTATTTCAATTATATTCGTTAAAGAAACTGAGTTTGATATATTAGTATATTAATTACGAAGAGTTTTGAATTATTCAAATATAGTTTTCAAAATTATTTATGGCTTACTAAGATAGATATTAATTAATCAAGAGATAAAGACCCCGTCCAAGATAATATTGAACTTTAGCGGCACTTTTTTATTTGAATAAATTGTGTGTAAATTTTATTTCACATTGAATACATAATGTGATGATAAATGATTATGTATTGCACAAAGAAGCGATTGTAAAATTCAATTTTAAAAGTACGTATAAAATAAAATTAGTATAAAATAAAATTAGCACAGTTAATTCATATTTCAGCTAGATTATCAACCTTGGAAAATTTAAAGATGAATATGACTTGATAAATATGTTAGTTAAAAATTTTGCTTAATGATTTTCTTACTTTAAGGTTTTGCACTATCCTATTCAGTCGCATTGATTAAATGTATAAAAATCATAATATGCAAGTTCCATATAAGATTTATTTTAAAAATAGTGTAAATTTAAAGCCTTAATAAGCATGTGAGCATGAGTTAAATTCAATTAATTTATGTTGAAAAAGTTTTTGAACAAATGTTTTTTCATGGTAATTTTATTGTGAGTAATTAAACTCACAATAAAAGAAAATGAATAGTGTGATATATAGATTTAATAAACGAATTATAAGTCAGCATTTTTAAATAAGAACTCAGACCATCAAACTGGTTATATATATATATATATATATATATATATATATATATATATATATATATATATATATATATATAAAATGATAGCGCTAACATCTTAACCCAAGTTGTTAGCGCGATCTGGCCTTCCACGGGCAAGAATGGACGACCAGATCGCGCGCCACAACAACAAATTTTTTCACCGTCCGCTACATAATGTAGCGGAAGGTAAATTATCGTCCGCTACGTTATGTAGCGGACGGCCAAACAGTGCTAGCAACTTGCTAGCACTAATGGATCACGACCAATATATATATATATATATATATATATATATAGATATATATATATATATATATATATATATATATATATATATATATATATATATATATATATAAAACAAATCAATATGAGATGTTAAAAAAATGATAAGATTCATAGTATATCTGACAATATATATCCCTTAAAATGAATTTGTTTAAGTAATCTTACAATTCTTATCGTAATCGATATAGAATAACTGTTTATTTTTAGTAGGACCGTCATAACCAATAAAAATTTATTAAGTTGATTGAGTTTACATGAACATCAAGATCTTAGTAGATATTAGACTAATCATAAGCTTTGAAACTTAATTTTGACTATAATAGAGTCGATTATAACTATGAGTGGTCATTGTTGTGTGCTTTCAATACAATTATATGAACTAATCTCCACCCTATAATTTTTAGCTAGCATAAGGATATTTGCCAAATTTTACTAGCTCATTGTGGTCAACAAGAATAACCTGAAAAAACTCATTGTAATCAATATTATATATAAAAAAGCTCTCTAATATTAAATAATCACCTGTAAAATAGAAATTACTTAAGAGATGTAATAATAATTAAAATTAAAAAAAAAGAACAACATCTGAGATTTATAATAGAAGAATAAATTATAAACTATTTTTATAACAAAATAGCATGTACTATTAAAACCTTATAACGTTTCAAATAAAATCTAGGAAAGTTTTTATTGTACACCATACTTTCACATGAAAAAGGCAATAGCATAATTTTGTTTATCTTTTATCTAAGAAATAAGGTGTAACGCGTAAACAAGCAAACATGGCTATAGATCGATAGATGCTACCCTAAATGTAGCATTATTAATTTACAAATGTTCTACACAATATAGTAGACAAAACATGAATTGAATTAAATAAACTTTGTTCGGAAGAAAAATTAAACCATCTTATTTTATGGTGTCCTTATTTTACTATTAACTCAATTTTAAGCATTTTAAAGTTCTAAATCAGTAATATATCAATATATTAAGACTTTATTTCAATTACATTCGTTAAAGAAACTGAGTTTGATATATTAGTATATTTATTACGAAGAGTTTTGAATTATTCAAATATAGTTTTCAAAATTATTTATGGCTTACTAATATAGATATTAATTAATCAAGAGATAAAGACCCCATCCAAGATAATATTGAACTTTAGCGCCACTTTTTTATTTGAATAAATTTTGTGTAAATTTGATTTCACATTGAATACATAATGTGATGATAAATGATTATGTATTGCACAAAGAAGCTATTGTAAAATTCAATTTTAAAAGTACGTATAAAATAAAGTTAGCATAGTTAATTCATATTTCAGCTAGATTATCAACCTTGGAAAATTTAAAGATGAATATGACTTGATAAATATGTTAGGTAAAAATTTTGGTTAATGAGTTTCTTACTTTAAGGTTTTGTACTATCCTATTCAGTCGCATTGATTAAATGTAGAAAAAATCATAATATGCAAGTTCCATATAAGATTTATTTTTAAAATAGTGTAAATTTAAAGCCTTAAGCATGTGAGCATGAGTTAAATTCAATTAATTTATGTTGAAAAAGTTTTTGAACAAATGTTTTTTCATGGTAATTTTATTGTGAGTAATTAAACTCTTAAACACACACGACTAACAAATCTAAAGGTATGCAAATATTATTTTAAATGTGATACGTATGTTACACTATAATGCAATTTATTGTAATTATAAGCCGTGATTATTGTGAATTTAATAGCAAGTGGTTGATTAACGCTTGCATTATAATATTAGATTAATATAATAATATTTATTGTCCTTTCCAAGCTCATTATAGTTACAGGTATAACTTGACATACTTTGGTACATAAATGTTATATTATATTGTGATAAAACAAGTATCATTCATAAGAAAGTATCATTAAATGCACTTAGCAGATATAAGAACTATAACTTGAGAACAAATAGTAGTCATATAAGATGTGAAAAATAATTTTAACACTGCGAAATCAGGACACATCATCTTAATCAATTGAACATTCTCATTAGTAGCAACTTACAAGAATTTAAAAAAATCACATGTATATAAAAATATTGGATATTATGTGGTAATAGAATTTATTTTGTAAAACTTATTTGAAAGTGATAAGGTGTATGCATACGTTCTGTTAAATTTGAAATGTAACTTTATTTCTTTTAGATTTTTACTTAATCATTATAATAACCTCAGGAACATGTATGTGTGTGTGTGTATATATATATATAACTCTCTGAAATTCAAAAGAAATAAGTGATAGCATAACCATCTTTAATTACAACTACAATAGTATTTGCTACTTATCTCTATATGGCATCAGCATGATTATTCTTCTATTTTAAGTGTTAAGTAAATATTCATTTTAAATATTACTTGACAACTTAAAACAAAAGCTTAAAGAAGGCAAGTAAATAAAAATGTATATTCAAATATCTCATAACAATTACATGCAGCTAATCAAACAAAAAACGCTATTTAATAATCGAAAGTTAATAGTCGTAATGCAAGTGAATTTATTGTTTAATATTTTACTTAAGTTAGTCGTGATTAATTTAGGTACTAAAGTTATTATTTATAGCCAAATAAGATATTTTTTATAAAGTTAGTATATTTTTTCTCTCACGATATGTGGTATGTATTTATATATTTTTTAAAAGCTTATGATATACAGTGTCGTATAAACCGGCCCGAGCTTGGCTCGGGTTACTGGGATAGTTTATAAAATAGTAGAAAGTTTAGAATCCCTTCATTTTAAAATCCTTGTATTTTGAAATCTCAGAAATTATAAAGTTTAATGTTTGACAACTTTTGCAGATGGGGTATCGTATAACAATAATGGTTATGAAATAAATGTATCACAGATAAATTGGTGAAACAAAAGATGAAAAATATATGGCTGGGATTATAAAGGACTGGGAGAGAGAGTGATGAGTGTTGAAAAAGTATAAGGACATATGGCAAGAAAAAAGGCTTGAATATGGAAGGCGGTTCTCATGTGGATTTGACAAAAATTAGTCTAAAGTGGTTATTTCAATTGGCATGAGGATTTGGGCCTTTCATATCCCTTCTAAAATTTTACAAATTCTCTTTTATAGTTACCAAACAGTGAATTTCATTCAAGGTAATTTCAAGTTCTCTATCAAATTGGAATCACTAATTAAAATACTTTATCCATCGATGACTTATAATTCACTAAGTTATTTTGCAGCCTTGTACTATGGATTTATGCACTATCAAAGTAAGAAATATCCGTTTAGATTGAGTACTTATCGATGGTAAATTTATTTGTCGGTGCCAAGAATATGCTTGAAGAAACCCTTTTCTGGCTTCGTAACATATTGAAGTGGTACTAGAACCCATGATAACACTTGGACAGTTCTTGCCGAAGACTTCAGCATAGAGGTTTAAGTTGTGCTTTCGGCGGGAGCATGGAGGTTAGCTGTGCTGAAAAATAGTATCACAGGTTTGGTAATGTATGCTAACAAAAACTGTAAACTATAGTCTCAACTTTTTTGTGCTGGTGCTATTTATGCAGCTTCCATTCATAAAGACGTAGGGTAGTATGAACATTATCATATTCTCTTACAACCTAATGACAGAATTACTTGTGCCTAACTAGAGAGTAATCTGGTAGAAGTCATTGTACAATCAGAAGATCGGGAGTGATCTTGTTGAGACACAAGACAGCAAGTATTACTCTTTGTGTGCCCCAACCTGCCAGCTTCATTATTAGGTGCCTTGTCCTACTATTGTTTTCAGTATGCCATTCCCGAGCTGATACATGTATTGAGCCTATCAAAGCAAGGGAATAGGTTTAACAAGAAGGGATAAAACACGATCTTTAGTCACATCGTCGTCAATACCACGGTCATCTCCGAGCTGATACATGCATTGAGCCGTCCTCGCGAGATTTATTGCAGTATCAATGAAAATCCCACTGAAGGGAGAATCAGAAACCCGGCCTTCGTTTATCTTCTTCCAAGCCTCGCTAATTAAGTGTTTTATGTTCCTACGCGCATCTTCTTCAGAGCAACTGATTTCATTCATGTAGCATTGTGTTGATTTAGGGCTGTCGCCTATCTTCAACTGATCCTGAACCATATGAAACCATCATAATATGTCTTTCTTCATCCTCTACATATCTTTATGCATGTGTGGTATCACAACCTGTCTCTTTTGCCATAATGAGGCTATATATCGATTATGTCATAACTTGAAATGAAAAGTTTTTCCTATCATACAGGATCGTTTAAGGTGGATAGTACAAGAATTCTAGTTCGTTTTTTTGCTTGGCTGCCTCGAATTTAGAGGTTCTTCAGCATAACTGACTTGGCGGGTACTCCTCACCTAAGAATCTCTCCCAAATCCCAAATCTATTGTAGTCTAAAAGTTTTGAGGCAGCAAAGGGGGGAAAAGAAAGAATTATTGCGTTTTTCTCGCTTATCATACTTCAATCAAAGAACATTAAGATTGCAAGCTCTGGAGCAGAAAGTAATGAGAAGCAAGTATTGTTGAGTTTCTTCCGCAGGGTTCTAAGTTCAGGAGAAAAAAACTGAGTTTCATTCCACTTATAAAACTTCACAACTTCTCTCTGTCGTGAGTTTTCTAATGGTGTGGCAAAGTGTCTTTTGCAAAATTTTCATATTGGACCAGTTCTCCTTCTCCCTTGTGAAAGAAATCTTAAAAGAAAGATATAAGGGTTTTGTTAGCAATCTTTCAATCCAAAAAAAGTGCTGCGGAGAATTGAGGAACTTAGCTTGCTTACCTGTGACGTTACCAGGTCATTTGAAAGTCTTACAATAATTGATGACCAACGAATTATGGCGGAATGTTTGGCCAGGCAATCCAGTGCCTCCTTTGTCATTGGATTTGCGAATGAATTATAAGCGTGCACTAACGCTAAAGGAGCTCCTACTGAAATGGAAGCATTCTCGATGTATTCCTCAAATGCTGGTGTATATCCCTTATGATACCAGGTTGCTTCTAGTAAGTAAGCTCTACATAAGTCTGTCCACTGAAATTCAGTGCGCCGATATAATTAGGAAACCAAAACAAAAACAATGGATCGTAGAAATTAAGACAACCAAAAAAGTGTTTCACAGATTCTGTTTAAGAGACCTTTTTGTCTCCGAGGAAAAGGTGTTTCACAAAACAGGAGTTCCAGAGTCAGACTTTACCGCGTTTTTGACGTATGAAATGATGCAGGAACCATGTTCCTTAAGGGCATCGTAAGCCATTTCATTGCTGGAGTTGTAAAGAGCGAAGAAACAAATCTTCATGAAGTCTGGAAGTCGATCGAGTTCATTGATGTCCCACCTGAAAGCAGAACCCAAATGCTTCTAAGAAAAAACTTTGGGTTAAATATGGATATAAATGTCAGTATCTAAACCTCCATTATCACTTTACAAACCTCTCCACGGCATTGGTGAAAAGTTCAAGTTCTTCCAGGGTACCATACACATCGTAGATATCATCAATTACTGTGATCAACGATATGAGCCTCGTGGTCATCCTCCTGGTATACTGCAACTGAGGCTCAAAGTTAATTCCCACGGTCCAAAAAAAGTTCTCCATTAACATGTCCCTAGCAAAGCTCAACTTTTCTGCTAAACCAGTACCCTTCCACCATCTACATATACAACAGAACATTGGAAAGCATCAAAATAGAAAAATATAATTAGCTAAAACAAAAACCAGAAGAGAATAATTAAACATATTCAACAACTCAGAAGCATTATTCTTGCATGAAGCTTTCGGAAGTGCAGTCATGAACTCTAATATTCAACTTATAAATACCTTGAAGTTTGCTTTAGATCTTCTTGGTGAGTGACTTGTACCATGTTGAAATCCAATTTAGAAAACTCGAGCAATGTAGTGTTTAGTTCTTGTGTCCTTTCATACACATCTATAAACCACCTCGCCTCCAGTCTTGGCATCCTCCAATGCAGTGGTAGCTCCAAGGCATGACTCACAAATGTGGCAAGATTCTGATCCATCTTCTGGTCCTTGAGGCTTTCTGTAAGATGTTTAGCTGTAAAATGTCTAGCCTCGTCCAAGAGACCCTCACCCCTGATCGAAAGGTATGATGCTTCATACAAGTATAACATCCCCCTCGTATCCTCACAAAGACACAATTTGAAATTCCCAGCTTCATCCTTAAAACTGTTAAAGACATCTGCAATCAACAATGTGCACGGTCAAATATAAGCTAATTAAAACTTACAAACAAGGAGAAAAGATACAGGCACACATTCTTTTTCCTCTTGTCAATTTTTTCGGGCTAAACTACCTTGAGGCACATCAAATCCGTGCTGCCTATAGAGTCTGAACTCAAGAGCTATAGCATACAAATCTGCCTCTTTGTTCCATCTATTGCTTTTGTTCGTGTTGCTGTGTATGCGCTCCAAGGTTCTTTTTATCTCAACCTCAAAATGATAAGATATACCCAGCCTCTGCAAAGTGTCAATTAACTGGAATTTGTTCAATGGCTCCTCCACTTGGTCAAGCATCCTCCTGATATCTCGCTTCAATGTGTCAGCTCGCCTTGTGTAACTCTCTCCCTACATAAAGGATGACCAATGGATAGGTAATAAATGTACTCGATACTAAAGAAGTCCAAATCAATGTGGTCCCTTCCTTCCCTTTCAAAGAGACCTTTTTAGTTGGTGTGTGGCTAGATCACTTCTACAGACAGATTACGAATTCCCATACTAGCAATATATACTTGCCTCTAATTGAATTGAGGTGAGAGAAGAAACTGAAGGACCACATTAAAAAGAAGGATGGAAAACAATATTAATGTATTTTGAAACAAGGTCTCTCAAATTTGGATAGAGAGACTACCACAAAATTGCTGGTAAGTGACTCCACATAATCATGATCCCACGTTGGGGGATGGTAACTGGCTAATCGCCTTGCACCGTTCTGAACACACGCCCGGACGACAGCCTTGGCATGGACGAAGCGTGGGAGTCTGCCCCCATTGTGTGCTTCCTTAGAGATGTTGCTTCCAGGGAAAAGCTTAGGGAAGGTGCAAAGATGGGTTAGAGCCATTGCGCTGTTGAGTTTCTCAGAAAGCTGGTTGAAGGTATCAGCTAAATAAATGCCGCTACTTTTATAGACAGAGTTGAGCTATTACAAAGGTGCTGCACCCTAGTGTGGAGAAGTGGAAAGTCAGATGCTTTATGCACTTATTAAATGTTTATTAAAGTAGGAGACCAAGGGAATCAAACTTTTTAAGATCCTTCCTCGTGCTTCATGTTTTTCGTGTGGAAATCATATACAGGTTAGGTTCGCACACGTACCCACCAGACGTACTACTCGTGGTTCAAACATTGCATACGTACCCACGAGGGATCCCACCTCCGTCAAGTCTACCAAAAATAAAAAAGGCTTTTACCAATATAATTCAGATCCGGGGGTGAACTGCGGAATCTAACTCTGCACAGTACCCCCCCACCCCATCACACACAAGACGCGAGTAACAAACAATGACAGAAAAATGTTCAATAAGACCCCTAATAATGTTATGATTTAGGCTATTTTCGTAATTTTAGTTGCAGTGTTGAGGTACCCTTGAATAAGTGAGGTAACTTTAGGAGGCTTTTAATTAGCAATAATTTCATTTCAATCCCTTGTATTTTATCCGTTTTTTATTTAGGTCTGTCTTTCAAAATCCTTGAAACTGGTCTATGTACTATGCTCCGTAATTAATTAAGCCCCTCTGTTAGTTTTTTCGGTCCAAAATGACCACATGACAGGCACGTAATCACTTTTTTTTGGGTACTTTTGTCAAACTTGTTTCCAGCCTATTTTGGAGTAATGCCCTAAACAATTTTCCCAACCCAAGTCCAACACAGTTGTATTTCTGTTCTCTCCACCCACACGGTCCACAGATCCACTGCATCAAACCAAGGCCAAACCCACCACTGTCGCAAATCAATGTCGTGACCGACCGCGATCCATTTTTCGCGAGCCACATGTATAATCGATGACACTGGTGGTATTGTGGTGATATTTGTGGGCTGAGGTGGGTTGATGGTGGTGGTAGGCGGGGCGATTAGTTGCAGTGTGTGTGTGTGTGGGTGGGGGGGGGGGGGGGGTGATTTGGATGGTTGTTGCCTATTGGTGGAAATGGGTGGCTGGATTGGACGAATTTTTAGGGTTTTGATTATGATGGTCGGCGGCGGTGGCGGTAACGGCAACGGTGTTGCTGTTGTTTTTAAGTTTGGACAGTAATCAATTTCCTTAAATGGTTGGGGTTAGCATCAACCTTGGTTTTGATGGTGGTGCGTGGTTAGGGTGGCGGTGGTTTGGACAATGGTGTTTGGCGGCTATTTCAATTTGTATGGCGTGGTGGTTTCGACATTTTCACTTTGCATGGTGGTGGTTGTCCACGTTTTCAATTTGGATGGCGGTGGTTGGCAGCGGATCAGCGATTTGGATGGCGGTTGTTTATCACAGTGGTGTTCATTCTTTCCCTCTAAACAATTTTCTCGTCTATTGCCATTTCTTGGACAGAAATACCCCACAAAAGTGACCACATGTCAATCAGGTGGTCATTTTGGATGTGAAAAGTTAACGAATGGACTTTAATTGATGACGGAGAATAATACTCCCTCCGTCCCTTTTTAAGTGATCCATTTTATTTTGCACGTAGATTAAGAATTTAGGTTATATATTGTGTCGTTCCCATTTTACCCTTTAGAGAGAGGGGGGAAGAGAGTGGGCCATGAGAGAGAAAATTGGTTGGTAGAGTGTTAAATGTGGTGAGAGAAATATAATAAAAAAGTGTAAAGTGGTGGGCCATGAGAGAGAAAATGAGTTGGTAGAGAATTAAATGTGGTGAGAGAAATAGAATAAAAAAATGATAAAAATGGTAAATATGTAAAAATACTAATAGAATCTTTCCTAATTTGAAAGTGATCACTTTTTGTGGGACGGACCAAAAAGGAAATATGATCACTTTTTAAGGGACGGAGGGAGTACATGTATCAGTTTCAAAGATTTTGAACTACAAGAACCAAATTAAAAAAGGGTTAAAGTACAAGGGTATGAAATAGAATTATCCTTTTTGGTTATTTACAATCTGTGTAGAAATAATGGCTAGTGAGTTTTTGTTTTAGCCATAAATTGAACTCTAACTTGCGCGCGCGCCCGCGCAGAGAGAGAGAGAGAGAGAGAGAGAGAGAGAGAGAGACCGAAGGATTTGAAGATTTTGACTTTCGATTCAAAATTTGTAAGTAATCTTAACCAAGTTTGTCCACGACGAGGATTTGATGTCCGGGTAAATTTTGAATCTTATCTTTATATTTTATTACATATTTAAAATAATAGTTTTATGTACCGTTACTCCAATTCTATATTTATTAAATATTGAAGATAAATTTTGTTTTCGGCGAAATAGTCAATATTTGCCTTGATGGGGTCATTGTTTTGGTCCTTTGTTTTCTCATCGAACTAGCACGTTTTTTGTGTGGCTGATGGCACAAGTTGTTTTATTTCTGTATCACATTCATGAACCGGTCAGTCTCGTTATATTTGCAGTGTTTGGCCGTACTGCTGTCCTTCACGTTGCTACTTTTTTCACCACTCATTCCAATTCAACAGTTTTATCGGGGCTCTTTCACGAGAAGTTGCCCTGCAACTGCTTGAGTGGATCTGCCACCTTCAAGTTTCTAATGGTGCACTAAGCTCCTAAAACTTTTGCCTATACTATCTTTGTTTGGTCACAGTGAGCTCGAACAAACTCAGGTTCAATATCTTTTGAACAAACGTTGACTCATATTCAAATTGTAAGAGTCTTTTTTCGACCTCGTATATAATGATAATTAATAGTCGTTAAAGATTTCTAGTCGCGACAATAGTCTTTTTTCTTCTAACACTTTCAGCGACAATTCTTAACGGTACTTTTTTTTAGCGTCACTAAAAAAAAGTTAGTGAGAACATTTAGATGTCATTGATTATCGCTATATAAGGGTAGGAGGAAGATTCCTCTAACCGGAGTAGCAACCGAATTTTTTTCATATCGTTTTATCCTGTTCGGATAAAGTCTAAACTATGTACTTTTTAAAGTCTTTGAGTCATTTCATTTGGAATGTGAAATTTTATACGTCGGCACGTCTCTTATGCCTTCGAAATATGTTTATGAAAATTAGAATTGGATCTCTTTGAATTACATGTGATCAAGTTAACTTGACACCATGATATGATGTGACAATTGATGTTGCTATGCAACCTATGATCGAACTTAAAACTTTTATGTGCTTAGATTAACGTGTTTTACCACTACAAGAAAAAAAGTATTTAGCGACGGTTTTTTAGCAATGGACCAATTTCCGTCATTAAAAAGCACTTTTAGCGACGGATTTATCGTCGATAAAAGTCCGTCGCTAAATATATTTACTAATGGAATTTTTTGTCGGTAAATATCTTCAGCGACGGATTTTTACCGACGGACTTTTACCGACGGTAAATCCGTCGCTAATTTGAATTTGAAAAATTCTTCCTTTTTGAAAAACTTCTTTTTTTGGAAAATAATTTTTAAATTACTTTTAGCGACGGACTTTTAACGATGGATTTATTCCGTCGATAAAAGCCCACCGTTGAAATTTTTTAATAACTTTTAGCAACGGACTTTTAACGACGGCCAAAATCCGTCGCTAAAAGTTACTTAAATGAACACAAACCCTAGTTGCATTCTTTTCTTTCTGCCTCTCTCTCTCCTCTCTACAGCACCCCTTGCCTCAACCCCTTGCCACCCCTGCCACCACAGCTCCGCCGACGTTAGCAACTAGGCACGCCCCACCGGCGTAACAGCCACGCACGCCCGGCTGCTACAGCCCCACGCTCCTCTGTCCCGCCGATCTCCACTGTTGTCGGCCACCGCATGGTGGCTATTTTGATAGTGAAAACAAGGTAATTTTTCAAATCCAATGTTTTATTCTTAATTCCTTGAACCCTTTCTTTCTTTTTTTTATTGTCAATTTAGAAATAGGGTTTGTTTTACAATTTGCAATCGGGAATTGCGAATTAGCAATTGCTGCTAACAGGTTTTTTAGTTTCAGATTGAGATTTTGAATTTTCTTTCAGATTGCAACTGCTGCTTGTGGTGGCAATTAGGAGTTGGGAATTTGGAATCTTTAAGGCCTTTGGTTTATGATATTGTTTAGTAATTGATTGGCTTTTGGAGTCGTATATTTTGCCCAAGTTCAAATTTTTGTGAGTAGCGATTGGGGGGTGTGAGTGCTTATAGTCAAGACAGTTGAATAATTAAGACTCTTTCGAAGTAAGGTTTGTGCTTAATTCTACTACAACTGGGAAGTTTGTTGTTTGATTTGTTGGATTGGGATGTTAAACTTGTGATAACTGAGTTTGGGGTGACACTTGTTGTTCATTATACTCAATATTTCTGGTTAGAATCGAATTGTCTTATCTTCTTACCAAGTAAAATTACTCATGGAATGAGTTGTTGTTAAACTATTTAAGCTTATGTATTGAGTTGTTGTGATGTACTTAGATGTTTTATTTCACTAAGTTCAGATGGCACGTGACCCTCGTTTTGAGTAGGGATGGCAATGGGGCGGGTCGGATGCGGGTTTCATATGATCCGCACCCGCCCCGCTCACAGAAACGTTTGACTCCGCCCCGCCCCGGCATCGGGTTTGAAGATTATGTAACCATCCCCGATCCGATGAGCTTCTCGGTAATCCGACCCCGCCCCGCCCGGATTCGTTCTGTTGATTTCGACTAGGAATTTTGAAATTACAACACTAAAAAAATATGCCGAAGATGGATATGTGACCCCGTCGCCGGCGATCTACAACCGGCGTTGGTGGACAGTGACAATAACCCCTCAACATAAATACCAGAAAAAAAAAGCTAACACTACGGATCTATCTATGGAGTTTCTTCCCAAGAATCATATCAGGAGCACGACACTGTTTACACTGTTTACATTGTGAGCCGAGTCTCAAGGACATGGCAGAAGGCGACGGCGGAGATGGACTACGACCGGCAAACGACGGACGACGAACGACGGTCGGCGAACGGTGACGGATTTGCAAGGATGCTTTCAAGGATAGAACATGGTGGTTGATTTCCAGATGATCCATAACTGAACAACATCTGGGTGATCTCCAGTAAACATTTCCATGGATTGGTCTTTTTGTAGGTTAGATAGATAGGACAGAGAGAGAGAGTGGCAAACAAATCTCTTGACCTTCTGATTGTTTTTCAGGTTGAGGATCAATGGGGTGTGGCGGCTTTAGGAGAAGAGAATGGGAGAAAATCAGATGAATGAAAAGGGCTAGGGTTTACTAGAGATTATATAGAGGAGATATGGACGGCTGGGATTAAATCTTAATTATGATGTATAGTAGAGCGGGGCGGAGCGGGGCGGGTAACGGAGCGGATACACTTAAAAACCATACCCGCCCCGTACCCGCTGCGGGTTATAGAAATAAAAACCAAACCCGCCCCATGACCCGCTTAAAATTAAAAAAACCCGCTCCTATAGGAGCGGGGCGGGGCGGATATCCGCCGGTTACGGGTTCGATTGCCATCCCTAGTTTTGAGTCATTATGCGGCAAACTCGATCCCGACTGGTGAGTCTGTGTCTCTGTCTCTCTCTCTTTATACATTGACATGCATATGTGATCATATATTTAATATGTTCTGTAAACATTTAGTGGGTGCGTAAGTATACTGTGCTCATTTATTTTCTCTTTGATAGCGCATACTTTAACTTAGTTTCTGATATGCTGTTTTGCGGGTGCAATTTTCTCTTTGAGCATCATAGTTGAAACTTCTTCTGCGAACTACCTCCTCTAGGGTAAAAGAGACCAAGCAGAAGATCCTCTGAAGAATAATTCCACACCTTATTTGTCGAATTAGTTTTTCCTTTTTTGTATGTAATGATAAAAGTTGACTGCAAATATTCGAAAATAAGATGCTAGTATTAAAAAGGTAAATTGGACAAACAAAAAACAGAGGAAAAGTCTAGCTACACAATGGTTGTAGTGGTGGGCTGGAACCATGGTTGGATTAGAGAGCAATATCTAGTATTGGGGATAATCCTCTTTCAATTGTTTTGACAATTTTTTCCTATAATTTTTGTGCTTTAAATTTTGGACGATTTAAAGAAGGCTGGAGAAGGAACTGAAAATAAGACTGTAGTACAAGCAGAACACCAAAGAATATTGGTTAGTTTCACTTACTATGTTGTATCGGTTTGGCTTCCATTCAGTAAATACAAAAGTCGGAGGAACAGTTGCTATGCATTGGTTAACTGACCAGTGCATAGCTTCGGTTTACATGGTACTGCTGCAACTATGGTTCGATTAAAGAGCAATATCTAGTATTTGGGATAATCCTCTCATATCTGGGGCTTCTAGCAACAAGATGATGTCACACGATGAGTGACATCTACCAGCAGCAGCCAAGGCATATTGGTGGTAAATTAAGGGCCAGTGACTCTTCACTTGAAATGGTTATGAAAAATATCCACGTAGAAACGAAATTAGACTTGCGTATCCATTCTTTGTTTGTTGCCCGGAACTGTAGAGAAAATGGACAGTCTTCAGATTTATGCAGTATGGCAAAAAAAATTCGGTTGTCGATTTTTTACAACTTCTAGCAGGGATTGCTTACACTGTTATAGTCATTATGGCCTTTTAGATGTCACTTAGCAAGTCCCTCAAGCATCTGTATCTTCATGTGTGTTTGTAGGTTCAAGAGGAAATATAACTTCATTTATGAGAATGAACTTCCTATGAAATAGCCTCATGATTTTCATTTTGCATTTTAAATCTGTTCTTTGGATAAAAATATAGTTTCACCTTGTAATTACGAAAATTGCGTGAGCTCTTGTGGGTGGAAGTTCAGCAAAAAGAGTGGTTGATTATCAAATCAATGTGGTTCCTTTTAGAATGAGTTATAAGCCTTAATGTGGATTATATGATGTGATATATTATTTTTTACCTGAGTTATAAACCTTAATGATATTTTTTTTTTTGTGCAGGCTTTGGAGCAAATCCTTGGTTTATAATTTTTTTAGTTTCAATGTAACTTGTATTTTTCTTGAGATTGTTTGATGTGATATATTATACATTATATTAAGTGAACATCTAACTTAAATCTTATTTGTTTTACTTGGAATTTGGTGAAGATGAAAGCTAGTTTAAATAATTCAATTATTGTTGGATTAGTTGATAAGAAGTAATTGTTTAAAACAAATTTAGCATTTTAAAAATTAATAAAAATAGAAAAAACAGCCTTTTGGGTTTTAGCGACGCTAAAGTCTTTCTCTACAAAATGGTAAATATTTTTCGAGACAGACTTTTAGCAACGAAATTGTGTCATTAAAAATCTATTGGTAAATGATCTAAAGAGACTTTTAGCGACGGAATTAATGTCGCTAAATACTTTTGCGAGCACTTTTAGCGACGGAAATTCCGTTGCTACAAGATTTTTTATTCAGAAATTAAAAATTAGCAAAAATATAGAAATTACCTTTAGCGACGGAATTTTCCGTCGCTAAAAGTAATTATATTCGTCGGTAAAAGTAAAAATTTTGCCGACGGATCACCAAAATCTGTCGCTAATCTTTTAGTAACGGAATTTTAAACAACGGACTTTTAGCGACGGACAGTCCGTCGCTAAAAGTCTTTACCAACGGATTACCCACTTTTAGTGACGGAATTATCCGTCGCTAAAAGTGAATTTTCTTGTAGTGTACACTCTCGTATTATGTTTTTGTTTTGAACTTGATTATTAGTTTAATAATTCGGATATTTTTTTTAACTTCATAATTTGATCTTTGTTGACTCGGTATCCCTAAATAAGAACATTTGTCATCCCTAAATAGGAACATTTGATCTGTGTGTGTGTGTGTGTATGTGCGCGCGCATGTGTGTTTGTGTATGTGTGCGTTGAGATTTGGATGGTCGTTGCTTGTTGGCGAAAAAGGGTGGTTGGATTGGACGAGATTTTAGGGTTTTGATCGTGATGGCCGACAGTGGTGGTAACGGCAACGGTGGTGCTGCTGGTGGTTTAGGTTTGGACACAAATCAATTTCCTTAAATGGTTGGGGTTACCAGCAACCTTGGTTTTGATGGTGGTGGCTAGGGTGGCGGTGCTTTGGACCATGGTGTTTGGCTGGTTTTTCAATTTGTGTGGTGGTGGTTTTGACGTTTTCGGTTTGGATGGTGGTGGTTATCGACATTTTCAGATTAGTTTGGATGGTGGTGGTTGGCGGCGTCAGCAATTTGGATGGTGATGGTTTATCACAGTGGTGTTCATTCTTTACCTCTAAGCAATTTTCTCGTCTATTGCCATTTCTTGAACAAAAACACCCCCACAAAAGTGACCACGTGTCTATCACGTGGTCATTTTGGATGGAAAAAGTTAACGGATGTACTTAATTGATGATGCAGAATACTACATGCATAGTTTCAAGGATTTTGAACTACAAGAACCAAATCAAAAATAGGGATAAAGTACGAGGGTCTAAAATAGAATTATCCCTTTTGGTTATTTACAAACTTTGCAGAAATAATGGCTAATCAGTTTTTTGTTTTAGCCATTGACTTGCACAGAGAGAAACTTAAGGGTTTAAAGATTTTAACTTTCCATCCAAAATTTGTAAGTAATCTTAACCTAGTTTGTCTACGATGAGGATTTGATGTCACGGATAAATTTTGAATCGTATCTTTATATTTTGTTACATATTCAAGATACGAGTTTCATGTACCGATCTAACTCATGAGCATTGCGCCGCTGATTAATTTTGTTACTCCAATTCTATATTTATATATATTTTTGAGATAAAATTTGTTCTCGTTGAAATAGTCATTATTTGCCTTGATGGGGTCATTGTTTTGTTCCTTTGTTCTCCCGTCGTACTAGCACGTTGTTTGTGTGGCTGACGGCACAAGTAGTTGTATTTCAGTATCACATTCACGAACTGGTCGGTCTCCTTATTATATTTGCAGTAATTTGGCCATAGTGCTGTCCTTTATGTTGCTACTGTTTTCACCGCTCATTGCAACTCAATGGTTTTATTGGGGCTTTTTCATGAGAAGTTGCCATGTACTTTCAAGTTTCTAATGGTGCATTAAGCTCGTAAAACTTTTTGCCTATACTGTCTTTGCTTGGTCATTGTGAGCTCGTACCAACTCAGGTTCAATATCCTTTTGTCATGTTCGGTTTGAGTCTAAATTGCGTACTTTATGAATGTAAAATTTTGATACATCGGCATGTAATATAGCTAAAAATATGCTTCCAATCAGTAGATGACACGTGACAGCTATGACACATAGTCATCAACCGAGTCATTAGTGATTTTGCACTTGCCATATTGACCTCCAGATAGAATTCTAAAAGGATTCTAACTTTATCCTCAGAAATAGACACATGATCCTCAAAGATCCTAATACAATCCTTATTAGTCCACAGCACAGTCCTATTAGGGCTCTTTACCTCCAGCTATATAAAGAGGGCTATTCTCAGGTATGTGAACGACTTCACACATGTATACCTTGACTTAAGTATCAAAGAGTTCTCCCGCCGGAACCCCACTCGGCGGTCACTCTGTGTTTTCTTTTGCGGGACTATTCTCTGGTTGTTCCTGATCCACTTTTTAGCAGCAACAGATTGGTGCCATCCGTGGGACCACGACAGGGAATATGGCCAATCATTCATCTTCCAGCGACTCTCCACTTAGTCGTTCTCGAAACCGTCGCGCACGATCCAGCAGCTCTCGTCGACTCAGTCATTCTCACAACCAACGTTCGACACATCGTCGGGCCAGTTCTGCAGAAGATGTTCATGTTAATGTAGCATCCACTACTCCGGAGTCGGATAATAGATCTCAACGAAACTGATCTCCGACATTGACTCTGAAGAACGGTGACCTCCGTCATCGTATAAACCGTCAACTGTTCAAGACACCCCATGCCGATCTTACAAGAGAGATCCATGAACTGAAAGATGTTGTGAACACTCTGCAACAAACTCTCGACATGGCGGTGGCTCTTCCCTCCACCAATCTTTCTCACTTAGATCCAATCGACCTTCGTCTCCGACTTACCTCTAGGTCGAGCTATAGCCGCAAATATAGATCGAAGCTGATTCGACATACAGACCCAAAGAGAAGAGCAGAAAGCATACAACGAGGAGTGGATCATGCTATCGGCACGATCCATCGGTCAAAGGTAGCACCAGCTTCTCCCCTGAGAAGGTTGCCAGGTCTGACACCCCTCGAAGTTCTCTTTATAGGCAAAGGATGCCTGAGTACCGTTTCCAAGAACGAAACTCCTGGAAGGTTTTCCTCAAGTACCATTCTCAGGAACGATCTCCCCCGAGGGAAGAGTCTGGATATCCGTTATTCGAGGCAATAGAGAAGGCCAAGCTACCTCCCAACTTTCGAATGCCTCAGTGCGACCTTTATGACGAAAGTGGAGATCCTCGAGAACATGTTTATTAGTTCGAAACAACACATGTTGCTCCTTCAGGAGTCGAATGTTGTCATGTGTAGAGCCTTCCCTACCACATTACCAAGGGCTGCACATGCATGGTTTAAATCACTACAACTGAGGTCCATACACTCTTTCGCCCAACTGCTTCCACTACCTCATGCCATAACCACCGCCATTACCAGAAAAATAATACCATTCACACATGCAGCCTCACTTGCACTTTAATGCTAGTGCCACTTCTGCTTCCACTATTTTAATTGCGGTAAAACAATAAGGTTCTTTCTATTTTAGCATCGTTACCATAACAACAACCATGGACTCCTGCAATTTTTCCACCACGTTGTTCTAACTGTAAGGTTTTTAATTGCAGTAAAAGTTTTCTTAGACCTCTATCGTTAATTTTCTTTTATGCACTAAACTCATCATTCTGATCTGAACAACTTTTTCCCCAACCATCTTCAATTACCTCTTGTAATTTAATTTCAAAAAGAATTGGTTCACCAAATCAATGTAACATGTTGGGCTTAAAAGATTAGTGCATGAGACCAAAAAGTCATGAAAAGTTTATGAATACTTAAGATTTTCTCCAAAGTTACTTTTAGCAATTTCAAAAGAGCAAATACTGCTCAACCTTAAATCTGTTTGAGTGTCTAAACCTTCTTTCATTGTTCCAAAAATAAAAAAGAGATAAAATCTACTGCAATAAAAAAGATAACAGTAAAAATATAGTTAATGACACGATGACGCACCATGTACAATTAATAAATAGTCTCCTGAATAATTGTATGCGAAAATTTTCTAAATATCGACAAATACTTGCTAACATGTGTGCAGATCAAATAGAGCGTGTCTTACTAAAGGGTGTGTACATACCTATAAAAATAGGATTGACAATGTTTTACCTCAAAAGATATCTCATTGTCTGCGTGACCTACTAAATCTTTATGTTTAGATTAAAAAAATGAGGCTATGGTTTGCTATATACACCACTTTAGGCATTTATTTCTAAAAGTGTGTATATTAAGATTTTTAGATTTGGCGACCACCAATTTTTTTTGATGGTTTGCAAATAGTAAAAAGAATGTCTTGTCCAAAAAGACATACTAAAGCTTAAACTACCTTTCAACCATAAGAGTACATGAGTGAAGTCCCACCTCTAATCATGCGTGTACCTAAAAACTTGAGATGCCGTGAAACAGCAAAAAAGGGGTAAAAAGACAAAATGCATGGAGTATCATCAATATTGCAATAGAATTCGTAGTTGTTATTATGTCTCCCAAGCGAGTCTATATAAGCTTGTTAATAAGTATTTGTTGATAAAAGTTGTATAAAGAACAACTTTCATATTAAAATGACAACTATATTTCCTGTAAAAAGAAAATTTCCAAAACTATCTCAAACTCCAGCGTGTTCTCGACCTTCATGGCCATCAACAGGGTAGCACTTTATCAAAATGAGCTAGTGAGATAGTAAGGAAGAGGATACTTCAATACATTATTTCGCATCCTTCGTTAGAAGGTTAACAATCGTCACTAAATTATATTTGCAAACACAAAAATGAGTGAAAAATCACAGAAGAGGGTGGGAAGTTGAATCCACTAAAGTGGACATATTTTAAAGCGCCTCGTGTAACTCTCCCAAACTCGAAGTATAGCTTTACATAAAAATGTTTCTAATGTCTGAAACTCAAATTAATTAACTTATTAGGACTTAATTTTAACTATTGTATCCATAAAACCACTTTCGGATATGAATACACAAATTCATATATCTAAAAAATGAAAAATAAAATTTTATATTTATAAAGAAAAGAAATGACATTACAATTGAGATTTAAATAATAAAAATGATGTAACAATTGATTCATCGTTAGTTTATTTTATTTTAATGGTGTAAGAGTTGATTTATCTTTAGAATCCTTTTCGTACTAAAAAAGAATTTGACGTTACCTTTTTTTTTTTTTTTTGAGACCATATGACCAACAAATGACTATATTATTGTTATTAAATAAAATTACAATAATAGTAAAGCTTATTCGTAAATATGATAGTTGAAAAGGATTTAAAACTTTATAAAAAATATATCAGTGTATTAAAAATTATGCAAATAAAAGTTAAAATGTGAACCCTATTTTTTAAGTTTATTTACTTTTGCTTCTAAAACTCTAAATTTACTAATTTTTCGGATTTGAATTTGACTATCATGTCCATAAAATTAACTCTCTAATATGAAGATAAACAATCATGTATCTAGAAAATAAAAATAACATATGAGATTAAGAACAAAAATTTATGTTACAGTTAATTGAAGTTTATTATGATTGATTAAATTTATATGTATTTACACATAATATAATCATTGAAAAAAACTATCTATAGAATATATTATATCAATAATCAAATTATTAGACAATTTTTTGGTTTGAAGACGACACGATCAACAAAGTGGCTATATAAGCATAAATGAAAATTTGAAAATAAATCACATACGTGCTAGAAAAAAAAGGTTCAATTAAATCAAATTATTCTTAATTACTATATTTGAGAACATTTCAAACCTTTAAGATGCAAAAAATATGAAATGTCATCAAATTATATTTTTAATTTGAATTAAAGTTATAAAAATTATAAGTGTCTCTAAAGGTCTTAAAAAATTATCGGATCTTTATTTCTTAATAAGTTAATTTTCTTATGAGTCAGCTTTATATATTTAAAAAACTAATTCTAAGCATTCTGAAACTTTAACTAATTAATGAACTAATTTATTATGACTTAATTTTAGCTATTATATACTTAAAACCACTCTCTAATATGAACATAAAAACTCATATAACTACAAAATAAAAATAACATATTAGATTTAGAAAAGAGAAGAAAATGATGTTATAATTGAGATTGAAACAACAAAAGTAATGTAACAATTTATTCATATTTATTGTATTTTAATATATGCTAACCATAATATATACTTACCGTGATCGATGCAAAAGTTTATCAATATAATATATATAGCTTTTAGAATCCTTTTGGTACAATAAAAAAGTTGACATATATATATATATATATATATATATATATATATATATATATATATATATATATATATTGGTGAGACCACACAACCACCGAATAACCGTATAATCATTAGTAACTAAAATCGCAATAACGGCAAAACTTATTCGTATATCTGATAGTTGAAAAGGATTTAAAGCTATATATTAAACATGCCAATGTATTTGAAGGTATGCAAGATGTGATCCCTCTTTTTAAATTTATTTAATTTTGATTCTAAAACTTTAAATATACCTTTTTTAAAATGATCTAGTTTTGACTATCATGTTCTTAAAACTAATTCTTTCATAAGAAGATAAGAAATCATGTATCTAGAAAATAAAAATAGCATATGATACTTAGAAATAAAAATTTATGTTATAGTTAATTTAAATTTACTATATTTTACTAAATCTATATGTGTTCACACATAACATAATCATTGCAATAAATTGTCTATATAATATATAAAATCATTAATCAAATTATAGGATAATTTTTTGATTTAATAAGACCGCATGATCAACAAAGTAGCAATGCGATTTTGAAAAGAAATCACATATGTATCAGAAGAAAATAGGTGGAATTAAATCAAATTATTCTTAATTACCATATTTGAGAACATTTAACCTTTAGGATGCAAAAATATAATATGTCATTAGATTACATTTTCAATGTGAAATAAAATGATAAACATTATAAGTATCTCTAAAGGTCTTAAATATTTTTTTGAATGTGGTCCTTATTTCTTGATAAGTTAATTTTTATATCAATAAGCTTTATATATAATTGAAAAACTAATTCTAAGCATTCTGAAACTTTAACATATTATGTCTTAACTTTAACTACTTGTTTGCGCTGCTGGGCAAACTCACAATCGATCTGTGCACCCACGGCACAATTGATTAAAAGTACGGGATCTTTTTTACCCCTCGGGCCTGGGGACTTCCCTGAAAGCGAGAAATTTCGACCAACAGATGAAATTTGCAAAGAGTAAAAGACTGCGCGCCCATAAATGACAAAGAGAGCTTCAATTGATTGTGAATGTTTACACAGCAATGTTTCCAAGTCTAGAAACTTAACTTCCTATCGATGACAACAAAAGCTTCTAAACAAAAGAAAGAAAAAGACTAATTTGTCTAGTTGATGATTGATTGTGATGTTATTGTCTCTTCTTTGACCCACTATATATAATAAAAGTTTTGTAGAAAATAACTACCATTACAAGAAACTACCAACTTAGAAAATAACTACCCACTAATAAGTAATCAACCACACGTATCCCTTATCAATAGGGACACATTTTCAGAAGTTGGTTTCTTTCACTTCTTGAATCTTCCATTATCTCTTCAGAAATAATAAAAGTAAATGTCATTTAGTGGCATTTAATCAAAATGAACTTATTAGTAAAAAAAAATATTTTGTGGTGCAAACACTACTGTATCCCTAAAACCACTCTCTAATATGAATATAAAAATTTGTATATCTAAAAATGAAAATAAAATTAAGAGAGAAAAATGATGTTACAATTGAGATTGAAACAATAAAAATAATGTAACTCTTGATTAATATTTATTTTATTTTAGTACATGCTTACGGTAATGGATCTAAAGTTTTATCAATATAATAAATAGCTTTTCGAATCTTTTGATAAAATAAAAAACTTAACTGTATTTTTTGGGTGGACCACACGACCAACAAATAACTGTACAATTATTGTTAATTGAAATTAAAGTAATGATATGATAGTTGAAAAGGATTTAAAGCTATATACTAAACATATTAGTACCCCTAAAGTATGCAAATATTATTTTTTTCAAGATTCTTTAATTTTGCAAACACTAGATGAGGGCTATATTAGGAAGCCTTATATAATGTGAAAATTAAATCTAAAGCTCTAAATGTACTAATTTATTAGGGTTTAATTTTGACAATCTTGTCCTTAAAACTAACACTCTCATACAAAAATTAAAAAATCGTGTATCTAGAAAGTAAAAATAACATATTAGATTTAGTAGAAAATTTATGTTACAGTTGATTTAAGTTTCTTATATATATATATATAGGGTCGTGATCCATTGATAGCGCTAGCAAGTTGCTAGTGCTGTTTGGTCGTCCCCTACATAATGTAGTGGACGATAATTTACCGTCCGCTACATTATGTAGCGGACGGTAAAAAAATTCGTTGTTGTGGCGTGCGATCTGGCCGTCCATTCTCGCCTGTGGACGGCCAGATCGCGCTAGCAACTTGGGTTAAGTTGTTAGCGCTATCATTTTATCATCTCCCATATATATATATATATATATATATAGACACACACACACACACACACACACACAAAACATTATCATTGCAAAAATTATCTACATAATTTAAAAGATTAATAATCAATTTACAGGATAATTTTTGGCTTTGATATGACCGCACAATCAAAAGTGGTTATATCGCATATATGAGATTCTGAAAACAAATCACATATGCATTAAAAAAAAACAAGGTACAATTAAATCAAATAATTCTTAATTACTATACTTTCAGAACAGTTAAAACCTTTAAGATGCAAAAATATATACGTCTAACTCTACAAAACTAATGATTTACTAATTCATTTTTATATAGGGCCCTTACGATCAATAAAAATACTTTTTTAGTTATACTTAATTAAATTTGCATGAAAATTAAGTCTAATTGGTAACTTTTAGACAAGTTGTAAGCATTTAAACTTGATTCTGATTATGATAAAATTGATTACAATTATGAGTAGTGACTATTGTGCAAGTTCAATATCAAATGGTTGATTAATCTTCGCTTTATAATATTAGCCTAATATATAATGATATTTGTTATCCTTTACAAGCTCATTATAGTTATAGATATAATCTAACATATTTTGATATATAAATATTCTATTATGTTGTGATAAAACAAGTGCAGTTTATGAGAAAATATCATTGAATTGCATTTAGTAGATAAATAAACTATAACTTGGCGACAAATTATAGTCATGAAATATGTGAAAAATAATTTCAACACTTCAAAATAAGGACACGTCATGTTCATCAATTGAATATTTTCATTACTAACATCTTACATGAATTAAAGAAAAACATATACATGAAAATCTTGAATATTATGTGGTCGTTGTTAAATTTATTTTTGCAAAAAAATAAAAAATAAATAACTTATTTAAAAGTGATAAGATGCATACATAAGTCCTGTTAAATTTCAAATGCAACTTTATTCCTTTTAAATTTCTACTTAATCGTTATAATAACATTATATATATATATATATATATATATATATATATAATACCTTAAAGACTTTCTGAAGTTAAAGAATTAAATCCGTATGTAACATTTACAATTCAAAAGGAATACTTGATAGCGTCACCATATTTTAATTACAACTACAATCGTATTTGCCATTTACCTCCATATGGCACCAGCATGAACTATTCTACTACTCTAAGTGCTAAACCAATATTCATTTGAAATACTACTTGACAACTTAAAACAAAAATTTACAGAAGACAAATATCTAGCAGCTCCACTGTGTCGTTATCTATTCTTTGTCTTTCAACTTACAATATAACGAAATTACTGGTAAACACACATGTATATACACATATGTCATAATTATTGCATGCAGTCTAATCAAAGAAACAATGCTATTTAATAATCGAAAGTTAGGAATAATGCAAGTGAATTCATCTTTCATATTTTACTTAAGTTAGTCGTGATTAATTTAGCTATTAAGATTATTCTTTGTAGCCTAATAAGATATGTTTTATACTGTTAATGTCTTTTTTTGTCTCAGGATATGTGGTACACATTAATACACTTTTTAAAACTTTATAATATACTGTATTTTATAAACCGCCCCGAGCTTGGCTCGGGTTATTGGGCTAGTATTCTATAATTGGCAAAGCATACAGACTAACTTGGTCTCATATATTTTTGTCAAAGAAGTGGCTAGCAGGCCCGAAGATGTTCCAATGTTATCATGATACTAGTATATGCAAAATCAAGATGGTGTACTTAAAGCCAATCGGTGGCTCATTGATAGTAAAACAATGCTTTCACTTGTTCACGACGCACTCAAATTGTAGCCGTGGCAGATAGCAGAGACTTCAAAAGAATCTCACTAGCCACTATCCAAAGAAGGGGCTTGAGGTACTTTGTGCCACGTTGTTGTTTGATATGCCCAGACAAGAAATAATGTCATACATAAGAGAATAGGAAGCATTAGATCGCTGAGTTGTATTGCTTACTTGCCGTAGTTAATGAATGACCAGCAAGAAGCTCGCTCATGTGAGAGATAAAATGACCTGTTTAATTCGCCGCATATGAATCCGACGATGCCACCCTCGAGCAGGTTACGGCTAAGAAATGCCTCGATTTGCCTCAAAATGTCCCATGTATAAAGATACCCATAATATTGTCATCACAAGTCTTTCCAATTTAGGCATCCACATTTGGCTCACACAAAAATGTCCGCAAGCCATGAGAAGTTTTAGGCATCATTGCGAGAAACATCATTGTAGATTACTCAATAGCCTGTCTATACAAGGGGAATGGGGTCAACAAGTAATAGTAGCACGCGATCTTTAGTCTCGTTGCCTTCAATACCATGTCCATCTCCAAGTTGATACATGCATTGAGCCATTCGTGCAAGATTTACTGCAGTGTCAATGAAACTCTGATTGAATGGAGAGTCAGCAACTCGAGCTTCATTCATTCTCTTCCAAGTCTCGCCAATCAGATATTTTATGTGCTCGCGTGCATCTTCTTCGGAGCAACCAGTTTCATGCATGTAGCATTGGACAGATTTAGGGTTGTCTCCTCTTCTCAACTCATTCTGAACCATAGGCAAATAAAATAAAAAATCATGTTAGTTCATAGGGTTTATTGCACCTATATCCCTGAGGTTAGAGTGGAATTATGGTCAAGGATATAAAGTTTGAAAATATAAAAATGTGTGAGAGCAAAGACATGAACCTTGTGTCATCTGCATCCATCTGTTATTGGCCTATTAAAAAAGTTTACTTTTTTGGCGGATGTCATTGATAAGTATTTCTAGATTGTTAATAGAGTCCTTCTACATCCACAATATATACCATATATGATTTTCAAATTAGGGTAAGATGAACCCTAATTTTTATGGTGGCTGTTGGAAGATGGTCTTTGGGCTCAGAAAAAATGAGATTTGGAATGGTTGTAAGAAGCCCTAAGTTGCATCAGTGAACATCGTGCTTAATAGTACGATAATGACAGAAAGCGTGAGGCGTTTGAATTCTTCGGAGGGATGTGAGTGAGATTTGGGAGGAAGGGTGGCAGAGGTGGTGAAGTTTATATGGATTTATGATTGAAAAGTGAGATACCCTGAACTAGCAAAAGCAAAGAAGAGGTTAAGATGGATCGGGGTAAGAGGTGGACAAGATGCTCGCGTGGGATTCGGATGGTGGATGGTCATGGTGTGTTTGTTTGTTTGCTATAGTTGACTGAATTGAAACCTCTGAGTTCTTTTGGCAGAAAGAGAAAAAAATGCAGATGTGAGGTGGAAGAAGGTGGCTGCATGTGTACCACCGCCCCCCAGCCCCTTCCATGGGTTTCAAAACCCATTTTAGATTTGGTTGACATGGGTTTTGTAGGCGGTGCCATTGGTGCCGCGTGCAATGGTGCCGCGTGCATATGGGTAGTTGAGGTTGATGATGGCAACGTCGGGCGCGGTGGTGGTGGTGGTGTAGCGGTTCTTGAAGAAAAAGGGGACATATAAAAGGGATGCATTCCAAAGGCATTTCATGAATTTACCTTCCAATTATGAGCTATAAAGTTATTAAACCGTCATGTATTTCACAATTACGGTTGGTCAATGGATATCAATGATATTTGTCTAAACTAGTGGACACACGTGTATTTTTACTCTAACCTCAGGGACGTGGGTGTAAATAACTTTAATTTATATTCGTGTTTTGGCCATCTGCATAGAGCTAATTTTCGAGATCGGATAAGTTTACATTCACCATAACATGAAGGGTTGATCTTTTGTATAGGTTTAAACCTTTCGTCTTGTGGATTTCAGATGACTTCGTTAAAAGATGTCCAAATTCATCCATTATTACGAGGTTCTTAAATGAAGCCATTGATTTTGAATAAGTCAACATACAGTATTCTACATGTAATTATACTCCTTTGGACATGATCCAGATCCATTCATTGAAAGTCGTGTGATCATTACAATTTTGTGTGAGGAGTTAAGTTACGCACCTGCGATGTTCCCAAATCATTTGAAAGTCGTGTGATCATTGATGACCAAAGTATTATATCTGGAAGCTTTTCTAAGCATTCCAACGCCTCCTTCGCTGCTGGATTCGTGACAGAAAAATATGCATGCACAAGCGTTAGGGGAGCTCCTATTGAGATGCATGCCATCTTCATGTATTCCACGAAAGTTGGAGTGTATCCATGGTGATAACACTTCGCTTCCGTCAAGTAAGTTTTACATAACTCTGCCCACTGAAGACAAAGTAAATTGATAAAATCAGAAAAGACCCAAAAGCGATGCAACCAATGAGTTAAAGGATCGGCCTGTACCGAGTTTTTCAAGTATGAGATGACTAAAGTATCTTGTTCCTTGAGCACATCGTAAGCCATTTCATTGATGGAGTTGTAAAGAGCCAAGAAACAAATCTTCATGTAGTCTGGAAGTTGATCCATTGCAGCGATTTCCCATCTGGAAGAACAGTGAAAGTATTGCAGTGTTTCTTTAAGGTTAAAGGTGGTTAAGAAACTATTTGGTAGCTAGTGATGATTCCAAATTAACAAACCTCTCAACGGCATTGGTGAAAAGTTCAAGTTCTTCCAGGGTACCGTACACATCATATACATCATCAATTGTTGTTATCAATGAATTGAGCTTCGTGATAATCCTCCTTGTATACAGGTACCGAGGCTCAAAGTTATCTCCTATGGTCCAAAGAAAGTTCTCCATCAATCTGTCTCTAGCAAAACTCAACTTTTGTCCTAAACCAGTACTCTTCCACCACCTATGCAACAAAATGTGGAGGAGACTTTTATATGATTTCGAGTTTTAGAGTGTTAAGATCAATCGCGAGCCAGAAAATTTTTGTGGTACGGGTCTAACAAACGAAGGTAAAAACTAACAGCTGTTATCTTCCATTAACGAGATGTACAAATCAAAAGGTGCAGCCATAAACCCTAACAACGAACTCGTAAGTACCTTGACATTTGTTTTAGATCCTCTTGGTGGGCGACTTGTACCATGTTGAAATCCAATCTAGCAAGCTCGAGCAATGCAGTATTCACGTCTTGTGTCATTGCGTACACATCAATGAACCACCTCGCCTCCAGTCTTAGCATCCTCCAATGCAGTGGAAGCTCTAAGGCATGACACACAAGTATGGCAAGATTCTGATCCATTTTCTGGTCCCTGAGGCTTTCCTTAAGATGTTTAGCTGTAAAATCTCTAGCCTCGTCCAAGAGGGCCTCACCTCTGATCGAAAGGTATGATGCTTCATAGAGGTATAACATCCCCCTCGTATCCTCACAAATACACACCTTGAAATTCCCGGCTTCATCCTTAAAACTGTTGAACACCTCTGCAATCACGTCTCGCGTACAGTTAAAATCATCTAGTTGATAAACACAACAAACAAGGATAAATTCACAGGCCTATCAATTTTCTGAAGTAAACTACCTTGAGGTACATTAAAACCGTGTTGTCTCAAGACTCTGAATTCAAGAGCTATAGCATACAAATCGTCCTTGTTCCATTTATCACTTCCGTATTTCTTGTTATAGATGCTCTCCAATATTCCTTTTATTTCGACCTCAAAGTGATAAGATACACCAAGTCTCTGCAAAGTATCAATTAGCTGGAGTTTATCCAATGGCTCCTCCACTTTGTCAAGCATCCTCTTCACATCATCCTTCAAGGTACCAGCTCGTCTTGTGCAGGTCTCTCCCTTCAAAACATACTTGTTAATAGCAAGAATGCCCGGAATATAAGGGAAAACACAAACTCTTGTATATTAACAATGTATAGGAGTCAAAACTACGAATAACAATTAGTACCACATAGTTACTGGTAAGTGACTGCAGATGGTCGTAGTCCCAGATTGGAGGGTGGTAATTAGCTAGTCGCCTTGCAATGGTCTGGTCACAAGCTTTGACAGCCATGCCGCGAACAAAACGTGGGAATCGACCGACATTGGATAGTCCCTTTGAGACATGCAAAAGCTTAGTGACAGTGGGAAGATGGGTTGTAGCATAAAGGCCAAGAGCCATTGCGCCTGTGTTTCCAAAAAAAAGAAAAAAGAAACACTGCTTGAGGGATATCAGCAAGCATAGGCTAGTGATCATATATACAGACTCCTCCTTACTTGTATGATTATTCTTTAAGATGCAGCACTAGTGTAGCACGCCTATGCTAGTGTCATAATCTCAAAGGCTACCGTCATAACCTCATCAATGAGCTAGTTGCTCTATTTGTTTAGTTTCTGCATTTGTTTAGTTATGTGCCAGTCGCAATATTTGTTAGTTTCTGCATCATGCGCTGTGATATCTGTCTTGTGTACTAAGTTAGAATCCAAGATCTTATTACAAAAAAAAAAAAAAAGAATCCAAGATCTTCCCCTAATGCTTATGTGCAAGTAGGATCCTGCCAGCACCAACAGTTGTAATTTTCCACAAAGATGCCATCTCAGGTCATTGGGAAAATGTGTTTATATTTGTTTATTGTGCTTTGACCAGGTAGGATAGTCTCACTAAATCACTTTAGCTGGCGTATAAGTTCATACTTTATGGTGTAAGTTTATACTTCATGGCGATGGAGTAATTTTAATAAAATAAAATATACTTTGTGGAATAATGATTGTATTGCAAGTTATTGTTACAAGTATATATAGTAATGAGTATTTTTAATTCGTAGTGATTTATATGGAGTAAATAACTCGGTTTACCATTTGACATTATTGAAAATCGTTGTTACAATTCTATAAGTTATAAAACTTTTAAATTTACCTGTGTGGATGTATAACTAGATTATAACCGATAATACTATCATTTCCAAACGCTATTAATTTTTTATTTTCGGTTGAGTTTTTTAATATTTTTGAAAAATATTTAGCGACGGATTGAAGTCCGTCACTAAAGCAATGTTTGCAAAATTTTTAATGAAATTTGGCAACGGAATATATCCATCACTAAAAAACCGTCACTAAAAGTCATTAAAAAAATTTAAATAGAACTTTTAGCGATGGCTATGTCTGCCGCTAAAAGTATATATTTTGGCGACAAATTGTATTTGTCGCTGAAAGTCAACCGCTAAAAGTCATTAGAAATTTTGAAAACCAGACTTTTAGCAACAGACTTTCAGCGAAGGGCAAAGTCTGTCGCTAAAAGTCTTGTTTTATAAAACCCTAACTTCCTTTCTATTTTCCCTTGCCGCAATTCTCTCTATTTTCGGCCGGCGACAGCCCCCCGTACCTCCTCCACGCCACCTCACCTCTATCGTCCCCTTCCCCCACGCTGCCATCATCTCGTTTGGCTCTTTCTCTATGTCTGGCCGCTTGTCACTATCGCACCTCCACTGTCGTTGTATGCCGCCGTCCACCTCTCCCACTCCACAAAAGTATGTTTTATTTTCTGAATAATAATATACATGTTTATAATTACATGTCAGAATATTTATGATAATTACATGTCAGAATATAATAATAATATACGTATTTTTTTCTTCTGATTTTTATATTCATTATTATAATTACATGTTAGAATTTTTATTGCATGGCAACTATACAAAGAAAGCAAAGATAGAAATTCTAACCCCAGAGTCGGACTCATCCAATACCTCTCATGGCCTCTTCGGCCTGGGTCCTCCAACATCCGAAGTACCCTCGCCCGCCTACTGAGCCCTCGTCATCATCCCCGCTCACAATGTCGAAAGGGGACCCTTGTCAGCACCTGGTAACCTCAACACATGGACCGGAGGCTCATTAAGGACAACACCTTCCTCAACATCACCTACATGCCCGGCATCTTCCTCCACCTCTCCCACTCCACAAAAGTATGTTTTTATTTTCTGAATAATAATATACATGTTTATAATTACATGTTAGAATATTTATAATAATTACATGTCAGAATATAATAATAATATACGTTTTTTTTCTTCTAATTTTTATATTCATTATTATAATTACATGTTAGAATTTTTATTGCATGGCAACTATACAAAGAAAGCAAAGATAGAAATTCTAACCCCAGAGTCGGACTCATCCAATACTTCTCGTGGCCTCTTCGGCCTGGGTCCTTTAGCATCCGAAGTACCCTCCCCCGCCTACTGAGCCCTCGTCATCATCCCCACTCTCAATGTCGAAAAGGGACCTTTGCCAGCACCCGGTACCCTCAGCACATGGACCGGCGGCTCATTAGGGACAACACATTCCTCAACATCACCTACATGCCCGGCGTCTTCCTCCACATCCCTTTTTGAACTGGCAGAACCACCTGTAATCAGTGCAGACATGCCAGACTGCGCCCCGCATCATGTGTTGTAATCAATTCCAGCCCTCTGTCACCTACATAGACATCGACATTGCGCCTGTCGAACGGCGGCTGCGTCAGCCAGTCTGACCAGGCAGCCCTCAGCCTCTACTACCACCTCGCATACTCAATTGTCACTACCCTGGTCGATAATGTACTAGGCCGCCTTCAGTCCTCAATCGTCGCCGGCCACTCTCAAGCTATGTCAAGTAGGGTGTATCGGAAGGTCGCCTCCAAACTCCACAGCCTATCATACCCACATGGGGGCTCTAAATCATAACCAAATACCAACGAAAGACAATCCAAACTATATCTCGCCACATAGTACCGAGACACTGCAGGCTTCCCGCCATCATCTGTGAACACGAGCAGCCACCCCAGTAAATAGGCTACCAATAGAGCAACATGTCCTTATGCCAACTCACCTCTCCTAGTCAACTGCGTCCAAATATTGTGCATATGCAGCCATGGTGGAGTCCTACACAACAAATGCATTCCCACATTTAGGTGTGCCAAGCGTTCATCCCTTTTATCTAGCATACTCGCCAATGCACATCCAAGTCTCTTGCTACCCCCCTTCCCCCTAAGCAAATGCCCTATCACCACTATACCAAGTAGGCACCTCTCATGACGCCCGGTTTGGCCGTGTCACCGTACCCATCATTGGAAAAGGATGCACCTGCAGATACCATGTCGGCTGATAATCAACATAGCACTCGTAAAGGTACTTCTGAAGGAACAATTAATAACTGTACGTCAAAACCTGGTAACGCCCATATGACTTCTTCACATCATTGGAGAACTAGTCCAGACGTGAATACAAGGTGCCCAAGTATATGAGGGCTAAACCAACCCACCTGCCCCTCGACAACCTGATAGCCAGTGGGAACACCCTCGGGGCAATGTCATCCTCAGGCGTCCCCTCAAATATAAATCTACAAGTGCAAACAAGATATCATATATTACAACTGACCTATCCTATACAGAGCATCGGGTGCAATGCATGATAGTGTGACTATATTGACTTCTTGAATAGTAGAATTTTTATAAGTATAAGATTCACTTACTACGCTTGGCAAGACAGCAAAGATGCAACACATGCAATACAAAAAGGAAGACAACCTAGTTATTACCTCGATAGGAACAGGGTGAAGATCGCCACCATCTCGTATTTCTCGTCCTTGTAATAAAGACCCATGACAACCTTAACAGCCCCACACAACTTTTTCTCGGTTTTGTCATTACAGTGTTGAAGAAGTGTTTGATTCATCCGCTATAAGTACCCTTCTGGTTCCTTTTCGTATTAGCCAGGAAACTCAACATCCTCTTCTCCAAAGACCGCTCTTCCGCAGCCAGCAGCAGTACACGAACATCCTCCCTTCTATGCATTAGTAACCCAGTCAGCATCATGACATCTAGCAGTGTCGGTCCTATCTCTTTGAACTCGGTGATAAATGTGTGCTTTTGCAGACTCCACCTAGCCAAAAGTAACGTCAGGCCACTCACATCTCTGGTAAGCTCCCCCCTCCCCGCAGTCACCTCAATCGCCGGCAATAACCCCAACACCTTTATCGTTGCCATCCAGGCCGGACTTTCAATAATGTAATCACACTAAAAATCCCACCCTACCAGCATCTTACTATGGGCCTTGAACACCATAGGCAACCACGACATATCTCGCATCTTGGCCAGCAGGGCTAGCAGGAATCTCGGTGACATAGTAGGTGCAACGTCCCCATTCAAAGCTCGAACATACGGTGACAGCACCCTGAGACTCTCACCTAACGACGGACCATTCCACGGCACAATGAATGCCCCGTCAGCTACCCGACGACTCAACTCTCCCCATAGTTCCTCCGCTGACCAACTGGGAACCACCCCTTTCACGGTTAGCAAGGTATTACTCTTACTTGGCTCCGATTCATAACTCTTGATTCCACCATCGTCAAACGTCAAACGCATCGCCGACCCCTCGACTGGCGCTGGCTGAACGGGGCCTTGGCGTACCTCAGCGTCCACGCCATGGCCTCGACCTCATTCTCCTTCCTTCTCACACTCCCTTTACCCCTCTCCCCTTTTCCCCGCCTCGACCTTTGTACTCCCCTTGGCCATACCTCCCGCCACAACATCCCTTTTTCCCACCCCTCCCCCTCTCCCTTTGGATGTAGTTCTCTCTGTCTCTCCCCTTCCTTCCCTTTTCTTCTTCCTCCTCTACTCTATCCCTTTCCACCCTAGATTTGGCCCCCCTTAACCCCACAACCCCTTTGGTCCACCTCATCGCGCCATCAAGCTCCCTTTACCCGCCCTTTGTGCTTCTCGGGTAGATCTCAACCTTGCCATAAAAGCTTCAAGACTTCCTTCTTCTCCTCTCTTCTCTCTTTTCCTCTCTCTCTCTCTTTTTTCCTCTCTCTCTCTCTCTCTTCTCTTCTCTTAAAGTCTTGAATGAATGAAGGGAATGGTGAAAGACTACCCACCTACCCCCTTTTTTATACTTGGGTCAAGATCGAATCTTACTCACTCATTTAATTTTCAAATCTAAAAAATTTGGCCCAAAATTGTAACAAGTCTTTTAATGTGCAACCTCATATTTTTTCTACCAGTATTTTCGCTATCGTTATTTTCACTAACGTCATTTTTTTGGTACCGTTACTTTCGTTCGCCGGTACTAATGCATACGGTGCCCTCTCGGGTCGCCCTTCCGCGCACACCCCAGACATAGGGCTTATGTTTTAAACATATCTTGGCCGCACCCATGGGCCCACAGTGGGTCTTATTTTGCATGATACGTAACACTAGTCAACGGTCCATTTTTAACGCTCTCGAAACGGTCGAAACGACGCACGCTCAAGTCACATGCTTTTTGCTCCTATTTTCCTTTTTTGCATTCCTTCTAAGCTAAAAAATTTCTTTTGGCGTGACTAACGGAAACGCGCTCGCCGCGCCTCGTCTATTAAACCTTATTTCTGTTAAGTGAGCGATGTCACGTGCCTTGGCCTTTGCCAAGGATGGTCGGCCTCGGCCTCCCCCTTGGGGGGGGGAGGGGTTAGTCGAGGCCTTCCCCCTCGGCCGACCCCCATCGGCCTTGGCCTTCCCCTAAGGGTTGGCCTTGGCCTTCCCCTTTAAACCCCAATCACTCTCTCCGCGACACCCGTAGCGTTGGCCCATGCGCCTTTCATGGGTCACATGCCTCTGGCCCGACGCCCACTTTCGAGATAGACGTTGTCGTGCCCATGCGCCTTTCATGTGTCATGTGCCCCCGACACAATGCCCACTACCATGATAGACATCGCCACGCCCATGCGCTGTTCATTCGTCACGTGCCCCCAGCACGACGCCCACTTTCGTGATAGACGTCCTCGCACCCGTGTGCCGCTTTCATGTTATATGCCTATGGCATAGTGCACTATTCCACGACAGATGTCGCCATGCCTATGCGCCACTTTCATATCATGTGCCATTGTACCATTTCGCGACACCCGTCGCTGCGCCCATGCGCCACTCCCATGTTAAGTTTCCACATACACCGCACTCATTTACCACACCATGTGCTACTGCCTTGGACGTGGAACATGCTTCGACCCACTCTCTGGAGTGTGAAGCATTACGAGGGGCTCCACTCATAATGCTCCGGCATGAGGACCCTTTGTAAGTGGGATAGGCTCACTCTCAAAGACACTATCTTGGCAGCTTGGATGACACTAGGCATGCCGGAGCTGTGATCACATCGCACTCACGTTACTGGTGATCGTCAGGCGCCCTCAGAACGATGGGTCACTCCGAGACAAGAGCAGGTCTTCTGAGGGTGTCGTGCCTAATCTGCCTGACAGTTAGGCCAAAGGACCCTCTCATACCACTGTCAGATTCTTTCTACATCTCTAGATGCACCCCTTGTAGGATTCAGTAAGGGCTTTGGACCAGTGGATAGGGAAAGGGGTGTTCTCTAATCATGCCGACGTTGTGTGGTCAGTCTTTTCAGACAGGTAGAGCGACACTGTGTAGGGTAGGCAGCGCGAATATGAGAACTAATAGTCCAAAGGAGCACGGGCATTTGTGGACCCCTGGTGACGTGTCACTCCTAGGGGACGACACGTGTCAACTGATGGCACATGCATACTTTTGTCTATAAATAGTGGACTTTGGATTTTATTTTGGACACAATTCTCATTCTGACAAAAACACTTTCTCACTCTGGAATCCATAGTTACTGAATTTTAGAGAGAAAAACATAATTGGACCGTGACTTGGGCCTCAACTTGGACTGTCGACTGTCGGCCCTGTTCGTCTTAGCCCTCGCCTTCACGGCACTGCCACTTCTCACGGCCTGTCTGGGAAGCCTTGCTTTCTATCCTTGCTCCACCCTCACTGTGTCTTGCTACTGATTGCTTAGCAGCTGACTCGGATTGTATCCTTTATGGCACCTCGACATAGCTACGAACCCACTTTCTTTAGCATCAACTTTTTACTTTTAAGGATTGGTGGTGGTGATGGTGGTGGAAGCGGAGGTGATTGTGGTACTTGATACTTTTAAATTCAGGGAAGGTGGTGGTGGAGGCAGATGAGATGATGGTCAGAGATTGTTGGCGGATTGGGCTGACAGTGGACGGTGGTTAGATTGGTGGTGGTGTTTCAGCTCCGGCACCGCCCCCAACCAAAGAGGCCAAAACTGTTGCTCCCGCTAATATTGTTGTTGTAGGTTAGGACAAATGGAGATTTTTCACTTCATGTATAAAAGAACGTTCTCATTCAGACTGGGTCTCTCCCTGTTGTGTTGATTTGAGTTGCAGATTTAGCAAATGCATGTTTGCCGTCTCATTTTACTGTGAAAATTTTTTTCACAATTATTTTAGTACCTAAAAGATAAAGGAAGAAAGAAGCCGCTGGATACCAAAGGTAGTAGACGTGCTTGATGAACTCGGTTCACGTCGAATTTCAGACTCGGGATTTGCTCCGTTCCCATCGAGCAGCTGAGTCTCATAGTATCTTATATTATTACATGAACCGATTGTTAATTCTTTGGGAAATATGTGAACTTGCATCGCAAGAGATCATGCTTTAAGCTAATCTGGTGGCCAGTGTTTCCTCCAAACTCAAATAACGGACTTAACTGAGTTTCAAGTAAGCTTTTCCTTTCTTGGCGGCTGATCATCTTCTTGATACCTGTGTTGCCTCCAAGTCCAACTCTAGAAGCTTCGATCAGTAAACACATTAATTTTACGTGGTCTAGTATCATGAACCCAGATATATCTTGTAATATGCAGAGACCTCAGAAAGTAGATACTAAGGCCCCGTTTATTTCATGAGAAATGCTTCATGGAAAACACTTTTCGTAATTTGCTTTCTGGAAATTAACCGAACCGTTCCTCAAGATATTTACATGAATTTCTTTTGCTGCTGCGCTGACGATGCACGGAAAATGATAAAACTATCAATACCAAAAAGGTAGAAAGAAAACATACAAGCATAATAAAATCATCAAAAAAGTCAACTGTACAAACATAATTCCATATTTCAACATCTACGTTAATCGTTGGTGGCCACGAAACTCTAAATAACCACCTCCATCGGCCACTATTCTCACCATCTTCCACCATCAGCCTGATTCCACCACAACCATCTCTACTGAATACTCCATTGAATCGATCATAAAACTAGCGTCATGCCTCCATAAATACTTGAATTGATTTTTACTTGGATACTTAACTGATTCATAATTTACAAAAGAAAATTTTGACATTTTTGTAGAGTCGTTGATGTAGATCGCCTGTAGGTTAGGATGTGGGTCTTGATATGTAGTGGTGTAAGGGAGGATGATAATGATGACGGTGATTGGGGATCTGGCAGGAAGAACATGGTGAAGTGGTGATGGCGGCGACGATAGATCTGGAAACGGTGATAGATCTGGACGGCAAAGGGGAAAAAGGGTTTACGATGGAGAAAGGAGACGACTACAAACGAGAGAGAGCATGTGGTGGATGAGACCGACAGTGGTGGAGGAGGGAGACGGTTGTGACTAGAGATGTCAAAAGAGTCGGGCCGGCCGCCGGCCCTAAAACGGCCCGAGCTGGCCGAACTCTAAATGGTGAACAGTGCGGCCATAGTCCATAGGGCCAAGGGCCAGGCCGTGAAATTTTCCAAAAAAGCCTAGCCCGGCCCCGGCCCCTAAATCTGGCCTTAAACCATTTTGAGTTACTTACTTTTTTTTTCCTTTCTCCTTCTTTCTCGCGCCTCATTCTCTCTCTACCTCATATTTTTCTCTTTTTATTTAACTTTTTGGACATGAACATTTCTTTTCAGCTCATGATGATGGTTCCTACTTCTTAATCTAATTTTACTTGCAATCCTCCTCTGTATTAGTTTCATGGAATTATGAAGAGAAAATATATGTTTGTTTGTCTAGGAACTAGAAACAACACAATTTAGGCAATGAAAATGGGGAACATTACTCCAGAAGGTACGAGAAAGTTCATGGTAAAAGTGGTCTAATGATGCATGCTTCTAATGAGATACCTAATACTATGTAAAATGCAAAGCTAGAGGTATGTTTGAGTAAAATATTTAGATATATGGTGAATCTAATAATGGCATGTGGTGGGTGATGGGTGTTGGTGATGGCGGCGTTGCGAAGGTGGTGGTCGGTACGTTCCTGGTAAGTTGTTAACGGTGGTGTGTATGATGGCGGAGGTGGTGGGTACCTTGTTGTTTGACTGTTTGTAATGGTGGTGGTGGTCATGGTAACTGGTGGGTGGTGATGAATTATGAAACAAGGAGGGGTTACGTACAATTATCTACGTTTAGAGAGAAATTTGAGAGAGAGGCATCAGCAGTTCAAATTCAAGATCGAGTTCGCAAAAAAAAAATAAAAAAATCCGACTTGTAAGTTGATGCCACGGAAAGTGGGTTCTTACTTACGTGGAGGTGCCACAAAGGCTGCAGTCCGTGTCAGCTTCCAAGTATACGAAGTGGGAGACAGCAAAGACGGAGTAAGGGCTGAGGGCAAGGCTTCTCAGACGGGCCGTGAGGAATGGCAGTGCTGCGAAGGCAAAGCTAAGACAAACAAGGCCGGCAGTAGATAGTCCAAGTCAGGGTCCAAGTCAAGGTCCAATGCTACGGTCCGAAGTTACGGTCCAAAGTTACGTTTCTCTCACTAGAATCCAAGAGCTCCCAAATTCTAGAGTGAGAAAGTGATTTTTTGTAAGAAAAGCCAAAAGTCCTTTTTGAGTTGTAAAGTTCACTATTTATAGGAAACAGGGTGCTTATGTCATAAAGTGCCACATGTCGTTCCCTGGGAGTGACACGTCACCAGGGGGTCCCAAAATACCGGTTCTCCGTCGGACTGCCGGTTCCTAAATTCGCGTTGCTTGCCCCACACAGCGTCGCTCTACCTGTCTGAGAAGACTGACCATACCGCGGTAGCATGATCAGAGTAAGCCCGTTGCCCCAGCCACCGATCCAAGCCCTTACTGAATCCCATGAGGTGCGTCAAGAGACGCGCGGAGAATCTAACAGCGGTGAGGGTTACCCCTGTAGCCAACTGCCAGGCGGACTAGGCGCGATGCCCTCCGAGGACCTGCTCCCGTCCCGGAGTGACCCGTGGGTCATCGTCCTGGTGATGTCGACGATCGACAGTAACGTGAGTGGACATGGTCGCAGCTCAGTGCTCCGAGTCCCCGTGGCGAGGAGTCCTCGTACCGGAGCCCCCTGCGGCCGTGCCGGCGATGGCTATAAGGTTGTGAGCTCATCCCGGTACGGGGCCGAAGCCCCCATTTTGATTGAGACGGCGATGGCTATAAGGTTGTGAGCCCATCCCGGTACGAGGCCGAAGCCCCCCTTTTGATTGAGACGGCGATGGCTATAAGGTTGTGAGCCCATCCCGGTACGAGACCGAAGCCCCCCTTTTGATTGAGACGGCGATGGCTATAAGGTTGTGAGCCCATCCCGGTACGAGGCCGAAGCCCCCCTTTTGATTGAGACGGCGATGGCTATAAGGTTGTGAGCCCATCCCGGTACGAGGCCGAAGCCCCCCTTTTGATTGAGACGGCGATGGCTATAAGGTTGTGAGCCCATCCCGGTAGTATGCAACATGATTGTGGCGCATGAGTGCGGTGCCTATAGCACGAGACAACACCTGGTGCCTGGGGCACGTGTTGTGAAAGTGATGCGGCGATGAACGTCGCGGAGCAATATTTGGTGACGTGGCACGTATGATGAGACTGGCGCACGGGCGCGGCGACGAACGTCGCGGAGCAATACTCGGTGTCGGGGTATGTATCATGAGAATGCACGTAGGCACGGCGACGATCATCGCGGGGACAGTACTTGGTGTCGGGGCACGTATCATGAGAATGCACGCAGGCGCGGCGACGAATGTCGCGGAGCAATAGTTGGTGCCGTGGGCACGTATCATGATGATGGCGCAAGAGCGCGGCGACGAACGTCGCGGAGCAACAGTTGGTGCCGTGGGCACGTATCATGATGATGGCGCAAGGGCGCGGCGACGAACGTCGCGGAGCAACAGTTGGCGCCGTGGGCACGTATCATGATGATGGCGCAAGGGCGCGGCGACGAACATCGCGGAGCAACAGTTGGTGCCGTGGGCACGTATCATGATGATGGCGCAAGGGCGCGGCGACGAACGTCGCGGAGCAACAGTTGGTGCCGTGGGCACGTATCATGATGATGGCGCAAGGCCGCGGGTTGGGTGTCTCAAAGACGGGATGTGAGCTGAGTGTACCTGTCATAACAAGATAACGAATGCAACATGTAGTAATGACAAAGTCGGGAGTGATGGTATGCGGTCGTCGGTGACGGGTCATTCGGCGGTAGCGCGACTTCGGACGATGGGAATTGCGAGAGCGGTGTGCGGTCACGGAGGATGGGCGTCGCGAGGTTGATAGACGACGGACGTTGCGAAGTTGATGTACAAACGTCCGTAAGGTGACGCACAACGGACGTCGCGAGGTTGATGTACGAACGTCCGTAAGGTGACGCACGACGGACGTCGCGAGGTTGATGTACGAACGTCCGTAAGGTGATGCACGACGGACGTCGCGAGGTTGATGTACGAACGTCCGTAAACATCGCGGAGGTGCAAAGACTTGAGAAAACATCGCCGAACATTGGGGGAAGGCCGAGGCCAACACCCCTGTGGAGGCCGAGGCCGCCCCTGCGGAGGCCGAGGCCGCCCCTGCGGAGGCCGAGGCCGCCCCTGCGGAGGCCGAGGCCGCCCCTGCGGAGGCCGAGGCCGCCCCTGCCGAGGCCGAGGCCGCCCCTGCCGAGGCCGAGGCCGCCCCTGCCGAGGCCGAGGCCGCCCCTGCCGAGGCCGAGGCCGAGGCCGCCCATGCCTTGGCCGAGGCCGCCCCTGCTGAGGCCGAGGCCGCCCCTGCCGAGGCCGAGGCAAAAGGCCAACTCCCTCCTTCGGTGGATTTTGGTAAGGTGTTTGGGCGATCTTGGTGTGACGATTGCGCTAGCGTGAGTGACGTCAATGCGAAATAAAAATGTCCAAGTCGCGCACGAAGCACGTGAAGCGAGAAAAACACGTGTCTTGGGTGTGCGGGCACTGACCGGTTTGATGCGCTGGAAAATTGACCGTTGACAAAGTTGACGTGTTCGCGCGTAGTGGGACCCCTAGCGGCCATTGGGTCTGACCAAGATGGGTTGGGAACATAAGCCCCCTGCGTGCGGTGTGTGCGGAGGGGCAACCCGAGCGGGCGCCGCACGCATAAGCATTAATTGATGAAAAAAATGCCGGGCTCGAATTTGGCGGAAACATCGCTATAGTAAAGTGAAACGCGGGAGAGCGTAAATTCTCTTGGAATATGCAAAGTTTCGAAATTTTTTTTTTTTTTTTTGCGAAAATAAAATGATAACGATCTCAGCGTAACGGTGAACTCGAGAAAAAGAAATAGCGAAAACAAAATGTAACACGCCTATCCGTTGGCGTTAGCGTGAAAGAAAGAAAATAGCGCGAAAAAAATGTGCGGCAGATGGGTTGCGCGAAGAATTTTGATAGCGACGTTAGGTTATGAATGTGAAATAATTGTCGGGTTTTGAAAAGAAAAAAAGAAAGCGCGCAAGAAAGGAGTTAGCGCTAAGTCATGGAACGCTAAAAGAGTTGTTGGGGGTTTTGGGGGGAAAAGTCCAAAAGTTGAATTGATGTGATGGATTTGAGGGGGAAAGTTAAGTGGGAGTCTTGAGAGATTTCAAGACTTGGGAGAGAGAGAGAGAGAAAGACTTAGCCAAAAAAAACAAAGGGGAGAAGATAGAAGAGAAAGAGAGGAGAGAAGATAGAAAAGAAAGAGAGGAGAGAAGAGGAAGAAGAAGAAGCTTGGAGCTTCATCCATGAGATTGAGGACATCACAAGAAGCAAAGAGAATGCAACAAGGTAAGGGAGGAAGGGCAAGTGGGGGAAGGGGTGGAGGGGGTCATGGTCATGGGGTGAAGGGAAGAGGGGAAGGAGTTGGAAGAGGACCGAAGCCGACCGACCAAGTGGCCGAGGCCGACCAAGGCCGCGAGGCCGAGGCCGCCCAAGGCCACTTGGCCGAGGCCGCAGCAAAGGGCGGGCGCGGCGTGGGCGGGGGAGGGGGGAGAGGGAAGGGGAAGGGCGCGGGGGGAGAGGAAAGGGGAAGGGAGAGGAGGGAAGGAGGAGGGGGAAAGGGAAGGAGAAAGAAGGAGGGAAAGAAGGAAGAGGGGAGAGGGAGGAGAGAAGAAAGGAGAGGGGGAGACGGGCTGGGGCCGAGGCCGAGGCCGCCCCTGCCGAGGCCGAGGCCGAGGCCGCCCCTGCCGAGGCCGAGGCCGAGGCCGCCCCTGCCGAGGCCGAGGCCGCCCCTGCCGAGGCCACCTGCGCCGAAGCGGAGGCCGCCCGCGCCGAGGCCGAGGCCGAGGCCGCCTGCTCCGAGGCCGAGGCCGACGCTGACGCCGACCGGGGGCGTGGCGTGCGCGGGGATGCTTCTTACAGCACTAGAAAGGATGATGGAGGATTGCCAAAAAAGACAAGGAAGAAGCAAGGTGCACGACGTCGCGGCGGAGCGAGCGGGCGATCAACGTCGGCGCCGGGTGACATGTTTGGAGATGACGAGGTCGCGCCGGTTGAGGTAGCGGGGGTACCGTTGAGCTTCGATGGTGGGGCGAAGAGCTTTGATTCAGCGCCAAGCCAGAGCAATATATTGTTGACATCGAGGGGAGCGGTGCCCGAATGCCCGTCCAAGGCGCTTTGGAGAGAGCTAGGCCAGGGAGTGGCTGCGGACGTATTTTTGGGTCCTTGGGGTGTGAGGTCGATGGCGGAGAGTCCGATGGTTCCTTCGCCGTATGTTCGTGCGCCAAGTGGGGAGGTTGCCCCGGTGATGTCGCCGAGGTACGTGTCGGGTTTGTTGGTGGAACGACTGGATATACCGTGGTCGCCGGTGATGTTCAAAGGCCACAACACCATGCCGGTGGGGTGGAACTTGTGGTGCACGTACATGTTAGAGCAGTCGGCTTGGGCAGAGAGGTTGGAGGCGTTGGGGTTGGTGGCTGCGATAGAGGCGACGTTCAAGGTGATGGATCCAGTGAGGGATGTTAAGGGCTTGATGTTGTTGCTTTCTAGATGGAGTGCGCAGACACACACGTTCATTACGGCATTTGGGGAGATTGGGCCGACACTTCTCGACGTGATGATGCTGACGGGGTTGCCGATGCACGGGACAGAGAGTGCTTGCGAATTGAAGTTGACGGCAGCGGAACGGTTGACGGTGAAGGAACTGCAGGCGTTTGCCTTGGTGATAAAGAGCCATCGGAAGGGTACGTACAGCGGGTGGATCAAACACTTCTATGGTTCTGCAACCGCGCTACCCGGACAGAAGTCGGTATCAGCGAGCAACTTTCGCATGGGTCCTTGCTATAAGGATGACAGATACGAGCTGGCGGGATTCCTTGCCATGTTCTTGTCCAGGTACGCGTTCTAGTGTTTTCTCTTCAGTAATGCGGCATGCTATAGTTCAATTGTTTTTGTATGCGTAGAATGTCGGATCTTATACTTGGGAAAGGAAACATGCTTTGAAAAATTAACGTAGTCATATTGCCATGCATCACACTTTGCGTTCGGAACAAGATGGGGTGGTCATAATAAATGTTGCGTGCTTTTTACTGTAGGTTTGTATTTGAGGGTACGCCGGAGGACGGCGTTTCCTCGCGGGTGTTCGGGTTGGCTGTTAGGATGGCAGGGGGTGGTCGCGTCGGGCTGGCCCCTATTTACTTAGGCACCTTGTACTCGCGTCTGGATCAGTTTTCCAATGACGTGCAGAGGTCATACGGACGCTATCAGGTGGCGACGTATGTAGACTGGATGTTCTTGCAGCGGTATTTGTTCGAGATCTACATTGATTATCGACCTTTGGGATTTCCCTTAGTACATCCATCGCCGAGGAGGGTTACGGTGACTCGGCCGGGCAGGTCGCGTGAGGTGTCGATCTGGTATACGGGTGGCCGAGTGTATGCTTGGGGGGGTGGGAAGAAGCCCAAGTGTGATCTGGCAGATATATTTGACGATCGAGATGAGTGCGTTCCCCGCCCGTATACAGGCATGCATTATTCGTACGGTACTCCTCCATGGATGGATCTGCAGGACACTATGGTGCGACTACACAGTCGAACCGAGCTGACGGAAATGGCGGTGGCCCTACTAGTGGCATACTTTCCAGGGTGGCTTCCCGTATTGACTGATGACGACGAGAAACCGGCTTTGAACAGGTATTACGTGGCGAGGTACAGTCCCGACCGACTATCCACGACTTTTGGTTATGACTTAGAGCCCCCATGTGGCTATACTACGCCGTGGGAGGTGAGGAAGGCCTTTAGGTATACGCTCTTGGAGTGGGCGCGGAAGTGGCCAGTACCGACAGAGGAGTGGAGAAGGCCCGGGACGTTGTCGACAGGAGTAGCGACGACAGAGTACGCGCGATGGTGGGAGCAGGTGCTAGTGACGTGGTCAGAGTGGTTGTCGCAGGCGCCACCTGACAGACAGCAGGTCGACGTCTTTGCTGGGGACAGAGGGCTAGGGTTAGTCACAGCGCAGATTGCAAAGCGGTGTGGCATGACGGTGCTACTTACGGGTGTACCCGATGGACCGACGACAGCACGTGCGCCGCGGGCGTGGGCAGCAGCAAAAGGTGTGCCAAGGGTGCCGGGTGCCGGCAAGGGTCCCCTTTCGTCATTGAGAGTGGGTATGATGGGTGGTGCACAGCGGACAGGCGCAGGTCCTTCAGCAGTTGGCAGACGCAGGTCGAAGAGGCCGCGAGAGGTGTCGGAGGAGTCTGAGGTTAGTGTTACCATATATATATATATATATATATATATATATATATATATATATATTTATTATTATTATTTTTTTTCACAGTTTCCGATCATTGTGTTACTCATGTGCTAAGTCGTTTTGAAATTTTTTTTTTTTTGGTCAGGAGCTCAGAGATGACATAGATGCAGAGTCGTCTGAGACAACGGAGGATGCCGAGGTTGCCTTTGATGATGGGGAGGATATGGATGCCGAGGTTGCCTTTGATGGTGGCGAGGACATGGATGCCGAGGGTGGCTTTGATGGTGGCGAGGACATGGATGCCGAGGTGCCTAGGGAGACAGATGCGGAAACCATTGTGGATGTTGGGGCTGCGGATACCGAGGTTGTCGCCGAGGTAGAGGAGGTAGTGGTCGAGGCAGATGACGAGGTAGAGCAGATGGATGCCGAGGTTGCCAGCGAGGTTGGTTCCATGGACAGGGGGGTAGTTGAGGAGGTAGGGGTAGCAGAGAAGGCGGTGGCTTACCTCGTGGAACCGATCGTTCATTCTAGTCCGTCGCCTGTCCCGGTCGAAGCGGTTGAGTCTCCATTTGGTGGCCAGATTGGTAGCTCTCACATGTTCGAGGGGTCGGATTGGTGGGCGGTGAGGGAGCCTGACGTTCCGTCCGGCGTTCATCATGTTTTTGCTGCTACACATATGCCTACTGTAGATCCATCCCCACAGCCTGAGGCACCTGTTCTACGGACGACAGAGCCTGTTTCGGAGGCGTTGTCGGGTTCGGTAGCGGATGCTGGTGATACTTTGTTAGCGATGCATTCTGGTGCAGTGGATGCACAGTCGGCAGGCGGTGGCGTCGCAGGGGCTGGTGAGGCCCGTGGTAGATTCTCGGTCGTACAGGCCGACATGATCCCGTGGGAGGGTGTGGAGTTGTCGGAAGCAGTAGCGTGTCGTCTGGAGATGGTTAGAGAACGACACCCACAGACATTCGCTGACTCTGCCCTGATTCGTGGTGCAGCATTCTCGAGGGCGATGTATACGGCCTTTGTAGAGTGGTTGGTCACGCTTGGTGCAGTATCGATCACTAGTTGGGCTCCGGCGATGATATCTCAGTACCTGTCGGAGCTTACGCCCTACGCGGCCCTTGGCTTTCAGTTGGACTGGTTGGCGGACTACATCAGATCGAGAGGCCAGAGTGCTGAGGCGGCAGCGGGATTGACTTTGATCAGAGCTCAGGAGGTTGCCTTGCAGGGTCAGAGACGTGTGCTTGATGCCGAAGTGACAGCAATGACCCAACAGGCGACAGGGCTGCATGCCCAGCTTAGGGAGGTAGAGAGGCGGTTGGCCGAGAAGGAGAGTCGACGAGCTGAGATGAGTGGCAGGTGGTCTGATCTTCAGGCACAGCGGTTGACATTGGAGACGTATACCTCCGATCCTATCGGTTCATTATTTGCTCCTTTACATTAGATGTGATGTAGTTTTTTTTTTTTGCTAGTAGTCATTGGTCCGTAGTGGCCTGCAAACCTTTGACATGTATGCATTTTGTTGATATTGATATAGCAGTCATATGGTTATTTTGTACCTGCAGTTGTTGTGAGGTGATGCTTAGCTTTTGATGTGCTTGTATATCTTGCATGTGGTATCCTTCCGTTGTGGTTCCCCATTCCCCGCCCATAGCAAGCGACTTAGTGAATGATGTGTAAAGGAAAGAGTGCATTACATACAGTAGTTGAGGTGAGTAAATGATCTTTGCATTGATAATATTTGGGTCAAAATGCCATTACATGAATAAAGCAAGAACTTGTAATGAACAACAAAAGTTACAAGTCATGAACATGTGTGCATATACAAAAAAATGCTGTGTAAATGTTCTAAGCTTTGGGCGGGTAGGGCTGGGGGAACACTCCGCTGTTGGTCATGCATAATACTTCTTTAGATAACGGCCGTTGATAGGTGCCGTGATTTGTCTGTCTTCTCTGTTAAGCATGAGGTAGGAGCCGTTGTCTCTGGCTTCATGCACTTGAAGTGGTCCTTCCCAATTTGGTGTGAACTTGGGGGCTGACATGTTGGCGCGTACATGTTTGGCGGCTTGAAGAACAAGGTCGCCCTCGATGAATGTTCGTTGCTTCACAGTCTTTCCATATGCCTTGGTGAGTTGTTCGTGGTATTTCTTCATACGGCGCAAGGCATTGGCTCTCCTTTCATCAAGTCCTTCAAGGGCGGTCATTCTGGTTTCTTCCTCTCCAAGCCCACTGCTTAGGGAGAGTCTGGCTGATGCAACTGTAATCTCGGCTGGTACGACACACTCGTCCCCGTAGACAAGGGAAAAGGGTGTGGTCTTTGTCGCTGTATGCTTGGAGGTTCTGTAGGCCCAAAGTGCGAGGCTTAACTTCTCGGACCATGAACCACTTACATCATGGACCATTCGTGATAATACCCGTAGTAGAGTTTTGTTAGAAGCTTCGGCTTGACCATTCCCTTGTGGGTAGTAAGGAGTGGATGTAGCGTGGTTGATGTTGTATCCTTCCATGAAAGCTCGGACATCCCTGTTGATGAATGGCGTGCCGTTGTCGGATATGATACACCGGGGGATACCAAAGCGACAGACGATGTGTTCGCGCAAGAAGTTGGCGATGGCGCCTCCCGTGGCTCGTCGTAGAGGTATGGCTTCGACCCACTTTGTGAAACGTTCCGTTGCAACCATGATCCAAGTGTGACCCCGTGATGTTGGGTGGATGGGGCCTATGAGGTCGAGAGCCCAGGAGTGAAATGGCCAAGGGGCTAAGATCATGCGGAGATCGGACGTTGGCGTGTGCATTCTGTCGGCGTGTCTCTGACAGGGTTGGCAGTGTCGGACATGAGAGATCGCGTCAGATTCCATAGTTGGCCAGTAGTATCCCATCCTTAGCAACTCTGCATACAACTTCTGAGAGCCTTGATGCTCACCACAATCACCGTTATGCACTTCGTTAATCACCTCGACTGCCTGGGCACCCTGCAGGCATCGCAGGGTGCGTCCCGAAAATCCCTTGCGGAACAACTCTCCTTCCGTCACAAAATACTTGACCGACTTGCGCTTGATAGATCGTGCCGAGCTGCGGTCAGGCGGTAGAACCCCGTGGGATAAGTACTGGATGAAAGGCTGGCGCCAGTCACCTTCGACGTTAATGACAAGAGCTTCAGTATTGTCCGGTGCGTACGAACACTCGGTGCAGTCCCCTTGTATGTCTGAGGCATCCTTGGCCATGGATGGCCAATAGAGACCCATACGCTGGAGGCGACGGTATAAAGGGGGACCGTCGAGGCCACAACACTTCTGATGGCCGAACTGTAATTTGTGCTTTGCTTCTTCCGGTGCCAAGCACCTGGCCAGAGTGCCTCCGGGGCATCGCCTGTACAAGACGTCTCCCAACATCAAGAAATCTGCAAGGGTAGATGCGGTAGCAAGAGATGGCGCCTTAAGTTGGTCGACAATTGGTTGCCTCCAATCGTCTGTAGTAATGTCCTTCGGGACTAGATTCAATGATGTGCACGGTTCCGTCCTCTTGATGATGGTTAGCATTCGCTGCTCACCATCAACCTCCATCTTTGACGCGATCGTGGCCAAGCTGTCTGCATGTCGGTTGTGGCACCTGTTATGATGTTCGTACTGGATATGGCCAAATCTTCCTTCCAAGTATTGCACCAAGGCACGATAGGGTGCCAAGGCTGGCTCCTTGACTGCGAACTCTCCGTCGGCCTGCTTCATGATCAAGTTCGAGTCCCCTTTTACGCACAATGCCTTAGCCCCCATACTGGCAGCCAGCATGAGGCCAATGACAAGTGCCTCATACTCAGCTTCATTGTTAGACACCGGGAATGCAAGCTTGAAGGATAGGGATGTGGTAACACCCTCTGAATTTCGAAGGACAATGCCGGCACCCCCCTGCCGGAGGGGAGCTCCATGGGGTCCTTTGCTAGTGGCTGAGCCGTCGAACTCAAGCGTCCATAATTCACCAATGTCAGAGGTCAGGGCCGTCTCTTCCCCAGGCAATTGATCTGATGTCGGTTCATATTGTTGGCGTGGGAAGAAGGCCAAGAGGTCCGCGAGTGCTTGACTCCGTAAAGCTGTAGGATTTTTTATGGACAAGCCAAACTCGGCCAATAACAGCAACCAGCGAGTAAGCCGGCCAGACAGGGCAGGGCGCGTAAGCATGTACCGTAATGGATCGGCCTTGGTGACAAGCGTGATCTGGTGTGACAAGAAGTAGTGTCTGAATTTCTGCGAGGCGTAGACCAAGGCTAAGCAGTGTTTCTCGAGCTCAGAGTAATTGGCTTCGGGGCCCCTGATTGATCGGCTGAGATAATAAACCGGGCGCTCCACCCCATCCACCTCTTGAGCAAGCAATGCCCCTATGGACCTGGGCGTGGAGGTCAAATAAAGCAAGAGTGGTATACCTCGTTGTGGCACGACCATGGTCTGCGGTGACATGAGAACCGCCTTGATCTGTTCGAATGCTTGCTGTTGGGGCGCATGCCAACTCCACGGTGCGCTCTTACGCGTCAAGTGCTGGAAGGGCGTGATGAGTTCGGCCAAGGCAGGGATGAATCGGCGTAGGTAAGAGATCTTGCCAAGGAAGCTCTTCAATTGTTTGGTGCTCTTGGGAGGGGGCATTTCTTGGATAGAGGCGGCCTTAGAAGGGTCAATGTCAATGCCCTGTCGACTGACCAAAAAGCCGAGGAATTTGCCGGAGGAGACTCCAAAGGCACATTTCAACGGGTTCATCCGCATGTTGTATTGTCGACAACGGTCGAAGACTGCCCGAAGGTCCGTGAGATGTTCACTTTCCTTTTTAGATTTGATGATAAGATCGTCGACGTAGTCCTCCACTGTACGGTGTATCATGTCATGGAAGATTGTTGTCATTGCTCTTTGATAAGTTGCACCCGCATTCTTAAGGCCGAAGGGCATGACCTTCCAACAGAAGTTACCCATAGGGGTACGGAAGGCTGTCTTGGCACAATCGTCAGGGTTCATCCGGATTTGGTTGTAGCCCGCGAAACCATCCATGAAAGATAAGGTTTCATGTCCGGCAGCCGCCTCGGTGAGCATGTCGATGTTGGGCAGCGGGAACTCGTCTTTGGGGCATGCCTTGTTCAAATCCCGAAAATCAATACAAATGCGGACTTGGCCGTTCTTCTTTTGCACAGGAACAACATTAGCCAACCAGATAGGATGAGTGATAGGTTCAATGAAACCAGCTTGTAAAAGTCGTTCAATTTCTTGCTTGATCTTCAGTTCGAGTTCGGGGCAGAAGGTTCGCGGATGTTGTCGAACAGGGCTGAACCCGTTGGCAATGTTGAGATGGTGCGTTACTAAGGCAGGATCCAATCCAGGCATTTCATTGTAACTCCATGCCAGCACGTCGCGATATTCGCGGAGGAGAGTAATCAGTCCTTCTCTTCGCTCCGGGGCGAGTTTCGTGCCGATGTAGGTCAGCCGAGGTTCCTCGTCCGGGTCAGCCAGGTTAATTTCTTCAAGATCTTCGGCCTGCGGTCGAGGGCCGTCTTCATAGCAGGGCGGGGCAGCACCTGGTGTGAGCTCAGGGTCCGGCAAGCAATGCTCGGCCGTACAACACCACTCTGTCTCCATTAGCGGGTCGGGGTCGGGGGTTAGGCGGCGAACCCCCCGGAGACCCCGGACACCGTCATAATTGG